>CM066034.1:618342296-618643302 GCA_033557465.1 Ichthyophis bannanicus | reverse complement strand
CAACTGTTTAGGCACACAGAACCATATCACCAGGGTGAGTGATAGCCCACTTTGATGGGCTCTCAGGACTCCTTGGGATAGGAAGAATGTATTCAACTGTTTAGGCACACAGAACCATATCACCAGGGTGAGTGATAGCCCACTTTGATGGCCTCTCACAACTCCTGGGGATAGGGAGAATGTATTCAACTGTTTAGGCACACAGAACCATATCACCAGGGTAAGTGATAGGCCCCTTTGATGGGCTCTCAGGACTCCTGGGGATAGGGAGAATGTATAGAACTGTCTAGGCACACACAACCATATCACCAGGGTGTCTGACAGCCCACTTTAATGGGGTCTCAGGACTCCTGGGGATAGGGAGAATGTATTCAACTGTCTAGGCACACACAACCATATCACCAGGGTGCCTGACAGCCCACTTTGATGGGCTTTCAGGACTCCTGGGGGTAGGGTGGATTGGAAAACAGCAACAGCAGCATATTCCATACCAGCAGGGGTGCTGTGGACCCACTTTTTTGGACTTTATGGCCAAGTGAGGGTAGGGCAGATGTTTTGGACTTCTGGGCCACACACACGCATATCACCATTGGGACTAACATGCCATTTTGGGCACGTTTCACAGCCCCTGGGGGTGGGGCAGATGTTTTACCCTGCAACTGCAGACCCCATCATACCAGCAGGATGTTTAGAAACCCTCCTTAGTCTGATCTATGGGCTGCCTGTGTTACGGTGTGTTGTAGCATATCACCAGCAGCAGCTGCCATGACACCAGGATGGCATCAGGAACTCTGTGAATAGGTCCTCAGCCCCCTGGGTACAGGGCAAGCCACTCAGATGTGATATATAGACAATATGGCATGTGGATTTACCTGATGCACATCACTGAGATAGAGTACCTACACACATCAGCATGCACAGCTACAATCAACACTGGATATATCTAGGTGGATCTACTGACCTGTCCCCATACACTTACCTCACGTGGGTAATCAGCCAGACGGTTATAGCGCCAGGTCAGCCGATCCCACGCCCTCTGGACCCTGATCTGGTCCTGATGCCTGGATGAACCAGGAAACAGCTTTTGCTGCCTCACAGCAATCAGCTGTGCCAGGCAGCGTAGCTCCTGGGTGGTGAAGGCAGGCTTCCTGGATCTGGTTGCCATGTTTGTCACCAATAAGGAATGCATGCATGATGCAACACGCGCGCATGCGCAGCACCCCACGTGCGCATGCGCACCACAAAACGTGCGCATGCGCACCACAACACGTGCGCGCATGCGCGCCGCGTGCATCTTTTTGCCGCACAGGGTATGGTGTTGCCAACAATATTTATACAGATCTATGATGCAGACAGACATTGCACTGATGTGTCTGACATTTAAAAACAAAATTATAAGTTTTCCTTGTTGTTTTCACACTTGGGTCTCGAAGCCACCACCACTGGTTCCTAGGGTACTGTTGGAACAGGTGTGCTATGCGTTTTCATATAGCAATGACTGACTAAACAGTTACAGCAAGGAGTCCTGAGAGCCCATCAACGTGGGCTGTCACTCACCCTGGTGATATGGTTCTGTGTGCCTAGACAGTTGAATACATTCGCCCTATCCCCAGGAGTCCTGAGAGCCCATCAAAGTGGGCTATCAGGCACCCTGGTGATATGGTTCTGTGTGCCTAGACAGTTGAATACATTCTCCCTATCCCCAGGAGTCGTGAGAGCCCATCAAAGTGGGCTATCACTCACCCTGGTGATATGGTTCTGTGTGCCTAAACAGTTGAATACATTCTCCCTATCCCTGGGGGGGGGGGGGGCGGGGCACAAGCCGGGCCAGCTCTTTGGACCCATAGGCGAATTCTGTAGTACCACCCAAACTACCCTCTGGAGCTCAGGATCTCCCACCAACAGATCCACATTCAACATCATTGCAATGGTGCTGGTAGAGGGGACCATCAACCTCAGTTGAGCTGGGGGACAGACAACATACAGGGCAGTCCATGCATTTCTGTACGCATCCATACGGTAATAGCAGACAGACAGGAGGCCTGGAAATGTTCAGCTGCCCACCACCACTATCTGACATTCTGCAGCAGCGAGCACAGGGAATCTGCAGCCACTGCACCCTGCAAGGTGTTCCAGCCTCACACATGCTAACTACAAACAGTCTGCTAGCCAGTCCATAGTGCATACTACTGAAAGAAATGTGTGCACCCAAAACCGGGATGTCAGCACACCCACCAAGCAGATAGGTTAGTGATTGGGCCCCAAAAAAAGGCAGCCCACAGATATCACTTGAAAAAGATGCAACTAGCACTGTGGGGGACCTAGCCATGCCATGTTGACTGCTCAGTCAGGGTGAGAGTGACCTCCCAGCAGGACATGCAGGGGCCACCCTGTCCGTGCAGGTGATGGCCGGCCACTACAATGTCCCAGCCATTGCCCTATGCCCTGTGCTCATGCAACCTGCCCAGGCCACCCTGTCCAAGCTATACCCACAGTACCTTGCTCCTCATTATGCACATTGGCAAGCTAACACTGGAGACAGTGCAAACAGTGTGGGCTGAGTAATGTGTTGCAACCACCACACACTGGATAGACAGACACACACTCCCACACCTATGCCAGCATTGTGCTACTATAAAGAGCTTTTGCAGTCCAGGCCACCTCACCAGTCCTGGACACAGCGCAGGCATGGCTATGGTATGCAATACTGTTGCAGTCACTCCCCAGGGTGGTGAACACTGTCAGAAACCAGACATGAAACACACTCCACAGCCATCAGAGATATTGGTATGATACAGCTCAATGAGCATATTGTGCTTAACTTAGGATTTGCTATCTGCCAGTAATCATAGCAACCTTTTGATATATGTGTACCATATTCCCAGGTTTATGGTGGCATTGGTAAGGTATGCACGTACTAGTATTGTGAGATGTACGCAAGGCCCAATATCCTGCCTCTCCGTGGGCTATCCATAATGGAGCCTGTGGGTGCGGTTCTTTCTGCTCCTGTTGGCCGCTGCTCTAGGGCAGAGGTCCACAACTCCAGTCCTGGTGGCCCAAACACTGTTCATGTTTTCCTGCTGTCCCTAATGAATATGCATGAATACATCTGCATACCATGGAGGCGGCGCATGGCAATGAAGCATACACATCTTTATTAGATACAGCATATACGTGAATGATTTGTTGCCCTCCAGGACTGCATATGGGGGACAGTGCTCTAGGTAATGCGCATGTTTCTGGTGTCTCTGCTCTGTAGGGTAAAATGTAGATGTTTTGGGCATGTTTACATTATATGCACTAAAGGTTCTGTCTGTATTATCACATTTTTGTGGTGGGTGAAAAGTGGGGACTGGGATGGCAGGAGCCCCAGCTGGGACTTGAACCTGTGACCTTCTGCTCCTGAAGGCACTGGCTGTGTGTGCTGCACCACCGTCTTGGCACAGAAACAATGCATTCCCTGGGGAGTCCATGGCTGTTCGCCAGACAGGGCCTGTCTATTGCAGTGCACGGCACCCACGTGAAGAGGGCTAGGCCTTGGTGTGCTGTGGGCAGCAAACACTGCCCCCTCCACCACTGGTACCCCTCCGCCACCATGCTGACAGGGCCTTATATTGGAGACAGCATCAAACCTGAATGATTTGTGGCCCTCCAGGGCTGCATTTGGGGGAATGTGCTCTAGGTAATGTCCATGTTTCTGGTGTCTGTGCTCTGTAGGGTAAAATATAGGCGTTTGAACCATGCTTATGTTCTCTGTAATAAAGGTTTGTCTGTATTTTCACGGTTTAGTAGTGATTAAAATATGTGGACTGGACTGGCAGGAGCCCCAGCTGGGACTTGAACTGCTAATCTTCTGCTCCTGAACACACTGGCTGTGTTCACTGCACCACACTGTGGCCACAGTGACAGTGCAGTCCCTGGAGATAGGAAACCTGGCCAATGGGATCGGAAACCCTGCTCTGGACAATTTCACTGTGGGCTCATTCACCTTGTATAGGGACGGAGCGTAGACCCTTCCAAAATTCATTTCTTTTTTTTTTGAGGTTTTTTTGGGAGTGTTTTTTGATGTTGCCCATTGATATCACTATTGGCCAGCTTGGTTATGTTTTTTTTTTCCATTTTGTTGAGGTCATTTTCACTGTTTCTTTGCCCATTTGTTCCATGCACATGTATCACACTTATCAATTTTTGTAGGTTTCCCTGGTTTTGCTGTACATTGCAGACGGAAATGGTTTCTTTTCCCTTTAAATCGGCTGTAACGCGAGGGTTTCTCTTGCGATATTTTTTTGCCTCGGATTTCACAGCGTTAGTGTGCGGGGAGCCTCTCCCCTCCCACTCTCCACCCATTGACCCCTTCTCTCCGCACCTGGGGAGCCTTCCTCCGCCCTCCGGGAGCCTTTGCCCGCCTTCATCGCTCATTTTCGCGGCGGCACGCATTATCACGCGATAACGTACCTGTGCGCCGCAAGATGCGACATTATCACGCGATAAGGTACCTTATCACGCGATAACGTTGCAGAGCGCACTTTAAGACGGTTTAGTAAACATACCTCTATGTGTCTTTATAAAATAGGCTTAAAATGATAATGTTGCCATGTTTCATTGGATCTTCTCTGATAAGCTTAAATGTTATATGGATGGCATTATATATCTTGCTTGTAATTTCAGTTGTTCTCTGTTTCTGTCAGACAAGGCTGAAAATAAAGCTTTCCAATACATTGGGCAACAAGACACTACACTACTGTTTGAAGGAATTTGGGTTGATTGATTCTTGGCACACTGTACCTTCTGGGGAGCAAGACTACACTTATTACTCTACAAATCATATGTCTTACCCCAGTATTGATTTTGGTTTCAAGACTTACTCTGTAATTTATAGACTTGTGAAATTAGTTCCATTTCACTTTCTGATCATGCTGTTCTGTCTCAAAAGTTAACAGATGCTGAAGCAGACAAGATAACTCATAATTGGGCCATGAATAGAAACTTTCTCAAAGATTCTGTGGTTTTAGAAAAATTAACAGCTGTGTAGGAAGAGCTATAATCCAAAAATACTTCTGACATTTCTTTATTTGTGGTATGGTTTACAGCTAAAGCTGTTTTGTGAGGGAATCTTACCTCACTGTCCCCTATGCTTGGAAAACTGAAATGGGCAAAACTTGATGCTTTACATGCTGAATTAATGGGTCTAATATATGTGATAAACTAAATGCATTAAGTATAGCTTTTACCGTATGTTCTAAACACTTTATAAATAGCCATTTTCACAAATATTCTAATAAATCTAATAGTTGAGTCAATTTTTATTTAGTTTATAAGATTTTCTTAATCACTTTCTATGGCAGCTTGAAAGAGTTAGGGGTATGTTTACTAAACCTTCTTAATGTGCGCCCAGAGTTAGTGTGCAGGATGCTATATAAGGAGTGGGCGTTTCAGCTTAAAGTAGCAAAACGGGATTAGCGTGCGTGCTCTTGTGCGCTGCGCGCTCTTGTGCACCGTGCACATTAGCGCATGAGTAACGCGCGCGGAAAGCATAAGCAGGTGCGCTGATATGCAAATAGAGGAACAGGGCTCCAGTACAATGGTGAAGACACTGACAGATGGTGCAGGGGTCATGGGTTCAAACCCACACTGTGCCCAAAGAATAAGGCTGGCTGAGGCACTACCATTTATGTGTAATATTGCATTATGAGGCATTTTAATTTTATTTTAATTACTGCTGCTAGCAAACGCACTCTCAAAGCGCTGTAACATAAGGTGCTGCATAAGGCACCCCATAAGGTACCCCAGAGGGCACATTTTAAAGTGCACTGTCCGCCAAGGCACCCTACAATGTTGCTTAAAGGGTGGCCTATAGGGCGCCATATAGGGTGCCCTATGAGGCATGGCAAGGTCATAGCACTGTTTTTGATGGCAGCACTGTGCATTTAAATGCATGAAAATCTTAAGTAGGTGCGCTGACATGCAAGGAGGAACAGCAGTGTAGCACAATGGTTAAGGTGCTGACTGATGATACAGGGGTCATGAGTTTGATCCCCAGTGTGCCTAATACTTAAGGCTAAACAAAATTCAAAAACCCTCAAAAATGTGATGACACAAGCAAATATCAATATGAAAAGTCAAAACATAATAAGACCCAAATCAAACTAAAAAAAAAAAAAAAATCCAACCTAAACAACTATTTATTTTATTTTATTTTATTGTCGGATACCACCGGCAAGAGATCGGGAGGGGAAAAACTCCCCACACAGTGACGGTAGAAACCTTTTTTATTATTAAATCACAACCTCTAAAAATAAACTATAACTAAATCACTTATCTGACTTTGGCGAAAGGGCCACAACCATTTCCAGCAGCGACATGCATGTTTCGAGCCCAGCTGGCTCTGTATCAAGATGTTTTAGAAAAAATGTGTGTGTGTGTGAATCTAGCCATGCCGTGGTCACTGCTCAGTCAGGGTGAGAGTGAACTCCCAGCAGGACATACTGTAGCCACTCTGTCTGCGCAGGTGATGGCCAGGCACTACAATGTCCCAGCCATTGCCATATGCCCTGTGCAGATGCATCCTGGTCAGGCCACCCTGTCCGGGCTATACCCATGGTACCTTGCTCCTCATTATGCACATTGGCAGGCCAATACTGGCAACAGTGCTGGCAGTGTGGGCTGTGGAGGGTGTTTGCAGCCACCACACACTGGATAGACAGACACGCACTCCCACACCTATGCCAGCATTGTGCTACTATAGAGGTGTTTAGCAGCCCTGGCCACCACACCAGTCCTGGGCACAGTGCAGGCATGGATATGGTATGCAAAACTGTTGGGGGTCACTCCCCATGGTGGTAAACACTGTCAGAGACCAGACCTGAAGCACACCCCACAGACATCAGAAAGGTTGCTATGATGGAGCTCAATCAGCAAACTGTGCTTAACATAGGAATTGCTATCTGCCAATAATCATAGCAACCTTTTGATAGCTGTGTACCGTATTCCCAGGTGTAGGGTGGCATTGCTAAGGTATGCAAGTGCTAGTATTGGGAGATGCACGCAGGGCCCAATGTCCTGCCTCTCCAGGGGGCATTGGCTAATGGAGCCTGTGGGTGTGGGTGTGTCTGCCCCTGTTGGCTGCTGCTTTACGGCAGAGGTTCCCAACTCCAGTCCTGGTGTGCCAAACACTGTTTGGGTTTTCATGCTGTCCCTCATGAATTGCATGAGATACATCTGCATACCAGGGAGTGGTGCATAGATATGCAGCACAGGCATATTTATTAGAGGCAGCATGGAAACTGAATGGTGTTTGGCCCTCCAGGACTGCATTTGGGAGACTCTGCTGTAGGTAATGCGCCTGTTTATGGAGTCTGTGCTCTGTAGGGTAAAATGTAGGTGGTTTGGGCATGTTTACGTCATCTGCAATAAAGGTTCTGTCTGTATTAGCACGTTGTAGTAGTGGGTAAAATATGGGGACTGGGTTGGCAGGCACCATAGCTGGGACTTGAACCTGTGACCTTCTGCCTCCAAACACACTGGTTGTGTGCACTGCACCACCTTGTTGCCACAGAGACAGTGCATTCCCTGGTGATACCATGACTGTTTGTCCGGCAGGGCCTGTCTGTTGCAGTGCATGGCACCCACTTACACAGGGCTAGGCCATGGTCTGCTCTGGGCAGCTGCCACTGCCCCCCTCCACCACCAGTACCCCTCTGCCACCATGCTGACATGCCCTTCTACTGGTGGTGCTGGTGGTGTGCAGTCTCAAGCCATCCAGTGTGCAAGTAGGCGGCTGCCTATGGTGCGTGTTCTGGGTTAGGGGTGCCTGCATAGGCGTCCACGCTTCCCCCCAACACCGCCTGCCAATGTTCTGTGCCCTTGGAGGTACCTGCTGGGTACTATCCCCTGTGACACTGTGATAAACACTCTCGTGCCCATGTTGGACCCTCATCAGTTGCTGTCTGGCTGCTGTTCAGTTACAGCATTCCTAAGTGCCACCTAGGCATCTGCCTAGTCCGCACTGTGCCCCAGCTGCACCACAGCATGTGCCGCCTGCAGCCCTCTGTATCCCCTTTCCCAGCATCTGTCCAGTTGCCCATTCAGACATGCCCGCCCTGCTGTTGTGGAACATGTGCATGCCATAGGTAACCTGTCCAATGGAGAGGGAAACCCTGATCAGTGCTATTTCACTGTGGGATCATTCATCTTGTATGGGGACGGAGCGTAGACCCTTCCAAAATTCATATTTATTTTTTGGGGCTTTCTTGGGAGTGTTTTTTGATGTTTCCCATTACTTTCACTATTGCCCAGCTTGATTATGATTTTTTTTTATTTTGTTGGGGTCATTTTCAATGTTTATTTGCACTTTTGTTCCGTGCACATATATCACACTTATCACCTTTTTGTAGGTTTCCCTGGTTTTGAAGTACATTGCTGACAGAAATGGTTTCTTTTCCCTTTAAATCAGCTCTAATGTGAGGTTTTCACTTGCGTTAGTTTTGGCCTCGGATTTCACATCGTTAGTGTGCGGGGAGCCTCTCCCCTCCCACTCTCCACCCATTGACCCCTTCTCTCCGCCCCTGGGGAGCCTTCCTCCGCCCTCCTGGAGCCTTTCCCCGCCTTCAGCGCTCATTTGCACCGCTGCGCGCGTGAGCGCGCACTAAAGCGCATTTGTGCCCCATAAAGCGTCATTATCGCGTGCTAAGGTACCTTAGCGTGCGATAATTGCACAGAGCGCACGTTAAGAAGGTTTAGTAAACATACCCCTTAGAATTAAAAAAATATTAAAGAACATTTAGGGGCATATTTACTAAGGGTTTTTTTTTTTTAGAAGTCCCATTCATGCTATGGACATCTGAAAATGGGCACAGAGATGCCCAAAGCACAGAGACATTTCCAGATCCATTTCAGACTCAAGCTTTCAGGACTTCCAAGTCTGAATGGGGGTGTGGTGGAGGCATGGCTAGGGCATTCCTAGGAACCTGGATGTGGCCGCCTGGTTTCAGAAACATGATTGATGTCCACTGTCGTGTCTAACTTTAGACCTGTTGCAGGCACCTGAAAAGTGCTTTATTTGGGCTGAAAAAATATCCAGAGGCTGTAGAGAAAAAGGCACTCCTTCATCCCCAGTACTCAACACAACATCAATAGTGTGATTTGAACCTTGGCTGTACTGTTCCTAGCCCACTATTTGAACCATTAAGCTATTCTAGACATCTGGGTTTTGAAATATGGTTCTGGGATGTCTATATAGACACCTCTGCAGATGTCCATATTAGGCACATCCACGTTTGTGACATCGTGTCTGTGCCTAGATGTGCCTGCATTTTTTTTCAGTTGTTGTGGCTTAGACGTCCCAGATTGCACTTGGATCTCCCTGCTAAAATTCCCCTCCACAGGTTTTAAGACATGTTAATGAAGTTAACATGTGTTAGGTGCCCATAGTCCTTTTATTTCTATGGTCACACTGATACTTAATACATGTTAACATTAGTCCGCGTTAATCTTTAGTTAACATGCCCCATAAAGATAGAGTATAGTTTATGATTATATAAAACAAATTGTTTTCTGTTTTGCTGAATACTACAAAAAACGTTAGGGATGTTTGCAGGCTCACATTTTCTATTCACTTTTTTCAGAAATATTTTTCTTGATTTTGGGTTGGTTTTTTTTCCGTTCATTTCACAAATTTGTTTAAATTTAAAAAATTAGCACATATTAAAGATTTTTTCACATCCAAATCAATTGTACATGTATTAATTTGTAGGTTAATCTGAGTTAAATTAATGAACCTTAATGAACTGAATGAGCCATAACAAATACATGTTCCTAATAAATATATCCTTTTCCATGTTGGGTATCATAGGAAGATATAAAAAAATGGATGACTTTCAGTAAACTCCAGATATTGTATTCCCTAGTTTTACTGAACAACTATTTATGATAGTTGAAGTCTAGTGAGTGATCATCAGCTTAAAAACATAAAAAAGTAGCTGGATCTCATTACTTTCCCGTCGAATCATATATATGTTTGCAAAAGCAAGTGGACCTTCTACTGGTACAAATCTTTAACAATGGTGCAGTAAGATATTTCTTGATTACTTCCTTTTATATTTCAATGGCTTCAGTAATTAATATGTTGCCTTACCAATCTTAACTATAAGATCTTTAGTAAAATTTTGAGTTTCAGAATTGACTACCATACGATATGGTTGATACGTTCTGATCAAGCAGATTTTAATAACGACAGGTAGAGATCATATAATATCAGGCAGATAAATAGCCTGATCCCAGATGAGTGACTGGTTCCATATGCATGATGCTTACAAGTTGAATCCTTCATGAAACAAGTGGAGGAACTGAGAAGCATCCATGACACTGAGAGCTATATTCATGAAATACTTCTTGAGACATCAAAGATCTCCAAAAGAGGGGAAGATGGTATGGTACTGAAAAAATACAGCTGGACATGGGTCACCAGAGCCTGCAGAGTCAGCATGCCAACTCTCCTTTGATCTAAAGAATAGTAGGCAGCCCTGGAAGTGGTGGAGATAAGAACATCTCAGGAACAGGAGGAACCAGAACTCAAAAATCCCAAAGTTTCTGAGCCAGTAACCACTAATAAGTAAAGGATGGTGTTGGTTGTTGACTCTTTTCTGACAGGTACAGAGATGTCCATCTACCAAAGGGACATGATGCCCTGGGAAGTGTGCTGTTTTTGAAGTGCTAAAATGCATGATGTTACAGAGAGATATTTCTTGGACTCTCTACTATCTGATGCTGCTTTCCCATGTTGGCACAAATGAAACTGCCAGGCAAACCTACAAAAGTATCAAACATGACTTTAATGGATCTAGGAAAGAGAGTGAGGCAGATGGATGTACAGCTTGTGTTCTTAATCCTCTCTTGGTGCAGAACACAAACATTTGAGAGAACGTTTTTAAAGATATCAGCAGTCTGTAAGTATGCTAATGAACTCTTAAATGGCTATGGAATCACATCTGTGACACTTACCAGAAGGTAACAGTAAGAATGGCTAAGATAGCTAAAGCCCAGAGGAAGAGGAAAAAATGCACAGGATCTTCCTGAATGATTTTCACAGTTACCTCTTCCAGACATCAATGTAACCTCTAGAGAGCCATAAGTCAATACTGTCATCACATCCCAAGAGCCCTTCCAGTCTTAGCAGTGAGGACAGGTCATCGTTGAAAAAATAGTCTACAGGCAGCTACAAGATCATGTGGACACTAACGCACCTCTAGATCCATCACAACACGGGTTCAGAGAGTCACACGGAGTGGAAACACTACTCACTACTCTTTTCAACACCATAATCTCAGGCATTGACAACTCACGTACAGGTTTCGCACTCATCTTTCTAGATATTGCGGCAGCCTTCGACTCAGTCCGCCACGAGATTCTCCTGATTCGGCTAAGAGAGAAAGGCATTACCGAAACAGCGCTTGAGTGGTGTAGGTCTTACCTGTCTGGAAGATGGCAACATGTACGAGCAAACGGAACCACATCCGAGCCATTCCTACAAAGTCAAGGAGTCCCTCAAGGATCCTCCCTATCGTCACTTATGTTTAACATTTATATCCAACCCATCTGTAACATCATTAGATCCTTCAACGTGAGTTGCATGATTTACGCAGATGATGTTCTACTGTACCTGCCAATATCACTGGATTGCCCAGACCTCACCCCACTAACCAAGTGCTTCAATGCAATATCAGAATGGCTCCTCTCCCAAAATCTGCGCATCCAACATAAGAAAACGGAGGTCCTGTTCATCTCTAGAAATCCAGAATTTACTCCACCTAACCACTTGGAAGTAGACAACGCCAAGCTACAAGTAAAATCAGCAATACGGTATCTCGGAGTCACATTGGATCAGAACCTCAACATGAAGCAGCACATAGCAAAAATAGTAAGAGCGATCTACTTCAAGATCAGATCCCTCAGACACATACGCCCTCTACTCGAGCTGAGCGACTTCCGTACCATCTACCAAGCCCTCATCATCCCTCATTTTGATTATGCAAACGCCATCCTACAAGGACTCCCTCAGGCAACCTTACATCCCTTACAACTCGCCATGAACTGCGCTGCGCGAATCCTCTTTGGAGCACCAAGGAGAGAGCACATCACACCCCTCCTGATGCAGCTGCACTGGCTCCCCATCCAAGCCAGGATTAGCTTCAAGACCTTAGTGATGACATTCAAAGCCATCAACGGGTTATCAGCCTCTTCAATATGTGACCTTATACAACCACCTACACCCAACAGGATAAGAAGAACCTCTGCAGCCAACATGCTAGCAATACCAAGAGCTATGACAAGATGCGCCATATCAACTTCAAACAGAGCCTTCAGTCTGAGTGCCCCAAGCCTCTGGAACTCCCTACCACCACACATCAGAGCTATCCCCAACTTGAGCCAGTTTAGGAAGGCCTTAAAACACTTCCTCTTCATTAAATACCTCACAGCCTCCCCCGAATCCCAGCCACCATGTATGAGCAACACACAATAACTCCATCTCACATATATACAGTTACCTATTTCAATGTTCCACACATGTAGATAGTTTCCCCTGTTATCCAAGTTTACCGCTCCTGTTCATTGTAATGACCTGACTCTTGTTTATTGTCGGATACTGTTTGTTCTATGTAAACCGCGCTGATCGCAAATAGTGCGGTATATAAGAAATGTAAATAAATAAATAAATAAATTTCTAAAAAGTAATTTTGTCAAGACATTTACCCATAGGGAATGCCCATCCAATCCTTCTCAACTTCTATTGACCAAGACACTTCCACAGAATAAGAGGGTGTTGTGAGGGCAAGAGGTGATGATAATAAAGTAATAAAGGTAGAAGCAATGACTTTACTACAAGAAGAATTTGATAAGTAATGCTGCCTATGCCAGGTCCTGGGTCCTTTATTTTGATCAAATATTTATTTTCATACCAGAAAACAAAATACAGTCATTCACATTTCAGATAACATAATAACAATATACAACAGCCCTCCCTAAGAAAACTCAGAAAATAATATTCATCTAAAGACAAATGAAAATTAAAATTCAAAGATAGTAGAAAACCAAATATATATAAGAAATGCATTAACAGATTACATAGCACCATCCATTGTCACCAGCTCTCCTTAGACCCCCGTATATAAGTGAGTAGAGGTTAAGTGAGTGGGTTTTCCCCACTGAAGCAGCTACTTTACAAATCCTGAAGCTGGGCTTTTTGGGAAATGTAGTCCCTTCACCGAATCAATGAGGAGCTGATGTGGAAAAGTGGTTTAAGCAACCAAAGGATTTTATTTCCCCTCCGGGGTGGATTTCACCCTGAACAAAGTAACACAAACCAGGTATTTACTGGCATAAGGACAAATCAAAGGTTCTTTAACAGAAAAGGCTTACTTCAGCCATAAACAGGTTGATATCTAGCATTCCAACATAACAATGCTGTCTTTTCACAGCTCTCTGCTTCTCAATGCTAGTAGTGCTGTACTTTCTCTTTCAAAACATGCCTTCAGCGTAATGAGATTATTTCATTAGCAAGCGATATCGTACAGTCCATGATATCTGCATCAATATTCACACACTCAGGTTCAAAGTCCATTAACTCTTCCTGGCTAGAAGGAAATGTTTGTAACGGCAATCCTGATGCCACGTCCTTTCTAACTGCTTCAGGTTTCACCTGATATTCCTGAGTTAAATACTGGCTTTCACAAACGTTATCAGCACAGGTAATCTCTTCCCAGCTCCAACCCTCTGGGTAAATACAGTCACTGTAACTATTTTTATACCAGTCTTTTGGCTTACCTTTTAGCCTAGCTGGTGGACGTTTTCTTTGTGGCTTTGGACTGGCTGTAAGTTCCCAACCTAAGCCTTGCACAGAAGATTTCACTTGCCTTCCTGGCTTCCTTTCACTTCTGTGTTCCCCTGGATACTGCAGATAATCCACTCTGCCCTTATTATATCCTCCCCTTGGGATTTCTTTTCTTTTCCTGAAGAAAGACACTGTCTCACCCTTCCACAGAGACTCTGGCTTTTTCCTGGCACTGCTGTCTTCACCGTAGCTCTCATTAGCTTCCTTATCCAGCACACATGCCTCAGCTCCTTCTCCTTCTTCTTCTTCCCCTTCCTCTTCTAACTCCATAAGCTCAACTGAACTCTCTTTATCAGGGTGAATTCTAGGGCAGTGCTCAACTCCACCCCCTAGCAGGTGACCTGCATTAGCTCGTGACTCATTCCCTGAATGGTAGCACGGGCGTTTCTCTTGCCTCTGTGCTTGGTTTCTAAGGTAACCAGGAGCCATGTGCTTTTGTTTACAACTCAGCCCTACTCCTGTTCCTGGCTTTTTAACCTCTTCTACTGGGCTGGAAGGACCCACTATGTCACAGATCCCCCCCTTAAAATATTACGGGCTGCCAAAGCTTGCGACGGACAGCATGTAATCCCTTGTGTAGGGTTCCTGTGGTGTTCCTTCATAGCTAATTGTACTGTGGCTACCCTTTCTTGCCAGGGTTTTAAAACATTAATGTGATAGACCTGGCACCGGCCCTTACTATTCTCTACCCGGTATGAGACGGGACCTACCCTCTCCACTACCGTACAGGGCCCCTTCCATCTGGACTCGAATTTTGGTCCTACCTTGGCCACCATAATCACCACTTTATCACCTACAGCTAATTGACGGGGTTTTGTTCCCCGGTCGTAGTACTTTTTCTGCCTCTTTTGGCTAGCCTGTAAGTTTTCAAAAGAGGCTTGAACCGTTCTCTTCAAATGACTCCTTAATTCTTTGAGGAACTGGGGTACTTCTGTCTCCCCCCTATCTGGTTCCACCCATTGTTCTCTGAGTATATCAAGAACTCCTCTGGGGGCTCTACCAAATAACAGCTCGTACGGGGATGCCCCTAGGGACGCCTGTACACGCTCCCTACATGCATACAATACAAAGGGTAACAATGTATCCCACTGGGACATCTGTCCATCTAGTCCCCTCCTAAACATTTGCTTTATGGTCTGGTTTGTTCTTTCCACCATCCCATTGGACTGGGGGTGGTATGCTGCAGTCCGCACATGGTGTATTGCAAAGGCATCCCACACAGTGGCTAAATATTTTGACAAAAAGTTGCTTCCTTGGTCAGTGAGCATCTCCTGAGGGAAGCCAACCTCACAGAACAATTTTATCAGTTCCAAGGCTATTGTTCTGGCGGAGGTATTTCTCATGGGTATGGCCCATGGAAAACGTGTAGCTTGGTCCACGATCACTAACACGTACTGAAAACCCCAGGGAGTCCTAACGCATGGCCCTATGATGTCCATTGCCATTCGCCTAATGGGTGTGGATATGGCAGGTGTGGGTATCATAGGCACTGCTCTCGGTTTCGAGGCAGTAACCCGTTGGCAGGTGGGACACGCTTCACAATAGTGGGAAGTTTCCTTGTAGACCCCTGGCCAGTAGAAATGGGCCAAGACCTGGTCCAATGTCCCCTGAATCCCCTTGTGGGCTCCTATTGGGTGGTCATGGGCTAGACGCATTACTATGGCCTTAAATGTAGTCGGTACTACCAACTGCTTTCTTACCTCACCGGTAAGCGGGTTATTACTCTCCCTGTACAGGATATCCCTTTCTAAAAGGAATCGGGGCAGAGTATCCCTTTCTTCTTGCGCAAACATAAAGGCTCTTTTCAAAGCGGGATCCGCTTTCTGTTCCCCTGGGAAGGACGGGAATTTCTTTACTAACTCCGAGGGTACCCATGGTAAGCCCTCCCCGGCTCCCAAATCAGCCCTTCCTTGGGTCCTGTGTTGCCTTTCTTGTTTTTTCTTGGCCTTTCCTTTCCTCACCTCCTTGGGTATGGTATCAAAAAGGTCAGTCTGTGTGGGCAATGGATCTATTGCTTCCTCATCATATTCCCTTTCTAAGTCAGGGGAATCCTCCCTAACTCGGGATGGACCTGCCACTTCTTCAGCGGGGTCCTCCTCCCTATGAGGGGTTCTTGCCTGGGAGCGGGTAGAGACATAGCCTGTCCTCTCTTCTATGCCCTTTTCAGTTCCCCGGCAAAATGGGGGTCAATCATTTCCCAAAATTACATCGTGTAACAGCTGTGGGATTATTGCCACCTTTACTTTCTTGGCGGATCCTAAACCTTCTATCATGAGGTCATATACAGGGTAATAGGAGGCTGATCCGTGCAAACACTGTACTTTCACTTGCCCCACTGCTGGACTCGGCGCTACTTGAGCTTGTATGGCTTCCCAGAGCCATTGGGACACCATACTCTGGTTAGCGCCCGAGTCTAGTAGCGCTTGGGCCTTTATGCCCTCCACCTGGACTGGTAGTAAAAAGCCTGCTTTGAGGTTTTCCCCATTACCCGATACTAAGGCAGTGCATATAATACAGTCTTTTTGCAAGTGCCCAACATTTCCACACTTGAAACATTTTCCTTTAGTAGAGGAAAGACCCCTATTTTCATAAGGTGCTTTACATTCAAAATTCTTACTTACTTTATCAGCCTGTGTCATGCCCAGAACGCCGGATTTTGAGGTCCTTGAGAATTCAGCCTCAAAATACCGTTCTGTCATGGCAGCTGCTTCACTTGTTGTCTTACAGTTCTGTAACATAAGAAACTTTTTAACCTCAACAGATACAGCTTCCATGTACTGTACCAACATTATTTCATCTAACATAGACTCTACATTTTGCTGCTCAGGTTTGAGCCATTTACAGGCTAATCCCTTTATTCTAAAATACAGGGCTTTAGGGGTTTCTCCAGGCTTTAACTTTGCCTCCCTAAACCTGCGCCTGTAGAACAGAGGGGTGAGCCCTAACCTGTCTCGTACAGCATTCTTTACTGCGTCATAATTCATTGCTAAGGTAGCTGGCATTGACTTGTATGCCGACAAAGCTTCACCAGATAAAGACATGGCAAATCTTATAGCCCACTGCTGCTTAGGCAGTTTGACGGCTTCTGCAATCCGTTCAAATGCATCCACATAATCATCTAAATTGTCAGTAGGAGATAACTGTCCCAGCAAAAGTGAACCGGTACCATTTAGTCCTACCCCTTGGGTAAATCCTGGAAAAACATCCGCTGGCTCCTGCTGTTGCTTTGCTAAATGTTTTATGAGAGCATTTACTGGTCTCAGCTGTTCTTGCAAGGCAGTCATCACTTGGTCATGCACCCTTCGTGACATCTTCAGCTGCTTATCCCATTGCAGGGACATCCACCTTAGTATTTCTTGCGGGTCCATTCTGGATCTCCTGGTATTTGCAACAGAACAACAAAAAAAAAAAAACAAGTGTGGCCAAAAAAAAAAAGAGAGAGAGAAAAAAAAAATTCTCCTTCTTTTTTTTTTTTTTTTCAACGCCGTGCACTATTCCTGTGCACCACCCTTTCTCCTTTGTATCCTTCTCCACCTGTGCCCAGCTACAATTACCTGGCACCAGTGCAGAGTCAGGTACTGAGAAAAGGGAACTTCCCAATCTGACCGATCGTCAGCCGAGCTCCGGATCTTTTCCTCCTGGCTGTCAGCTCTTGCTGCAGGAACCTCGTCCTTGTGGTGTCCTCAAATCCAGGTAAAAATCCAAACTACTATGCCATTTGTCACCAGCTCTCCTTAGACCCCCGTATATAAGTGAGTAGAGGTTAAGTGAGTGGGTTTTCCCCACTGAAGCAGCTACTTTACAAATCCTGAAGCTGGGCTTTTTGGGAAATGTAGTCCCTTCACCGAATCAATGAGGAGCAGTTGTGGAAAAGTGGTTTAAGCAACCAAAGGATTTTATTTCCCCTCCCGGGGTGGATTTCACCATGAACAAAGTAACACAAACCAGGTATTTACTGGCATAAGGACAAATTAAAGGTTCTTTAACAGAAAAGGCTTACTTCAGCCATAAACAGGTTGATATCTAGCATTCCAACATAACAATGCTGTCTCTTCACAGCTCTCTGCTTCTCAATGCTAGTAGTGCTGTACTTTCTCTTTCAAAACATGCCTTCAGCGTAATGAGATTATTTCATTAGCAAGCGATATCGTACAGTCCATGATATCTTCATCAATATTCACACACTCAGGTTCAAAGTCCATTAACTCTTCCTGGCTAGAAGGAAATGTTTGTAACAGCAATCCTGATGCCACGTCCTTTCTAACTGCTTCAGGTTTCACCTGATATTCCTGAGTTAAATACTGGCTTTCACAAACGTTATCAGCACAGGTAATCTCTTCCCAGCTCCAACCCTCTGGGTAAATACAGTCACTGTAACTATTTTTATACCAGCCTTTTTGCTTACCTTTTAGCCTAGCTGGTGGAAGTTTTCTTTGTGGCTTTGGACTGGCTGTAAGTTCCCAACCTAAGCCTTGCACAGAAGATTTCACTTGCCTTCCTGGCTTCCTTTCACTTCTGTGTTCCCCTGGATACTGCAGGTAATCCACTCTGCCCTTATTATATCCTCCCCTTGGGATTTCTTTTCTTTTCCTGAAGAAAGACACTGTCTCACCCTTCCACAGAGACTCTGGCTTTTTCCTGGCACTGCTGTCTTCACCGTAGCTCTCATTAGCTTCCTTATCCAGCACACATGCCTCAGCTCCTTCTTCTTCTTCCCCTTCCTCTTCTAACTCCATAAGCTCAACTGAACTCTCTTTATCAGGGTGAATTCTAGGGCAGTGCTCAACTCCACCCCCTAGCAGGTGTCCTGCATTAGCTCGTGACTCATTCCCTGAATGGTAGCACAGGGCGTTTCTCTTGCCTCTGTGCTTGGTTTCTAAGGTAACCAGGAGCCATGTGCTTTTGTTTACAACTCAGCCCTACTCCTGTTCCTGGATTTTTAACCTCTTCTACCGGGCTGGAAGGACCCACTATGTCACACCATTAAATCATCTAAATTTCTATTTCCTAGGGAGTTTTCACCCTAAACAGGGTCTTCCTCTGAAGAAAATCCTTTAAATGCTCACAATCTGTGTAGATGTGTTTCCTTGATAGGTAAGTATAAAGTTGCAAGTATATGAAGAAATTTGTCCCAGTTGCTTGTGATCACAAAAACATTTTTCTTTTACATTAAGATTTGGTAACAGGAGAATGATAAGGGAAAACAGTTACTCTTGTACTATACCATGAAAAGAAAAATATCTCTCATTTGGGATACTGCTGGGTACTTGTGACCCTGATTGGCCACTGTCATGAGACAGGATTCTGGGCTTGATTAACATTTGGACTGACCCAGTATAGTACCTCTTATATTCTTATGAAAATCATTTAAGAACTAAGGGACTCTTTTACTAAAGCATTCTTAAATTTGCCACTAACCCACACTGATAGCAAAATTTAACCTACAGTAACTGCAAAGACTCAGCATTACTGTAACTAATGGGGATGAGCTCAGAATGTTCTCACACAATTAACACAGAGTAAACACTCTTATCACACATAAAGCCCAATATTAATTAAAATATCTGGAGAAATTTTTGAAACATCTAATTTAACTGTTTCAAATTATTCTTATATTAAGTGGTACTATAGATGTGGAGACCAATTCCGAGATGTGCGTCCTTGGGCTGTCCCGACGTCCAGACATCCGGACGGTCGAGGGATGCACCTGATTCTGCTCTCGTAGAAGCATAATTACAGCATAAGGCTGGAACATCCAGGTCATGCCCCGATTCAGGCACCTTGGACATCCCAACACTTACCCACCTAGCCCAGCCAGGCTACTGCATGGATCAGAAGTGCCATGGTGTCATGTTGCCATGGCACCGCAGCTCCATGCAGGAGCTAGGATCCCCAGCAGATCTCGAAATGTTGTTTTCGCCACAGCCCATCCCCCAATCAGGCCTACTGTGACCAGGGTCAGGCTACGGGAAACCCCCTGCACCCCCTTTCTCTGGTCAGACCCTGCATTTTCAGATGTCCAGGGGGACTTATTCTACCTCTAAGGTGGAATAAGTTCCCCCGTCCAAATGGCCGATCCCAGACGTACAGGGCCGACCCCAGAATCATCCCTGTATGTCCGGGGTAGGTGTTACTCCTCTGGCCTGCCCTCACGCCTCCCTTGGCTGTCCTCTCCTGCCCTTGTCAAGAGCTCCCTACATATCTCTGCTGTTCGTGCGGGGAGCTTTGTTGGCCGCATCACCACCCACAAATTTAGCGGGGATGGATGTCCAAACACTGCTTTGAATCGACCCCATAGCTTGTGCTGCTAAACATACAAGCTATACATATAAGTAATATATAGAATATCTTGATATTGGGGCATCCATATAAATTATACATTTGGCTCAGGTGGTCCGTCCAAGCTATATTTGATTTTGACATATTTGAGTTAAAAATATATGTTATAAGGCACATTTTAGAAAGGCTTTTAGGTGAAATCTGAGACATCCATGTCAAAATGTCTGAAATTCTGTGGGAGGGGCAGCAGTAAAGGTGGACACATAAGTGCATTGTAAAAGCTGAGCCTTTCCAGGCTTACTGTCTGTCTGCCAGTGCCCTATGTGATGTGTACAGATCTGCATTGACTGCCCTGTAGGGTGCCTATTCCCCATCAGGACTGGGTTTGATGGTCCCCTGTACTGCCACCATTACAGAGATGTAGACTGTGGGTCTATTGGTGGAAGATCCTGTCCCCACCCTGACCCACTGAGGGTGGGTTGGGTGGTGTTACATAATCTGCTTTTGGGTCCCAACTCCACCCTTCTCTTATAACATGCGACCATGACAACCACACAGGATATGCACTATTCTGGGTGCATCATAGTCCACATGGGCTAGATATGACTAGGAAACACAGATGGACACAGGTGTATCCTAGGTGTGTCCACAAGGCCTACCTATCAAACACTGGCACTGATGGGGACCTACAGCATAGCCTATCTCAACCAAGCCAGGTGCTGCGGACCTGGTGCTGGGCGCCCCACCTCACCCTCAGGGTGAGCACAGGAACCGCACAATGTCACGGTCTGTAGCTACACTGTGCCAGTAACACACATGGTCAGTTCCCCCTTCCAGGCCAAGGTGCTATTGAGGCGCATACCCCATCTTGTGATCAGATGTAGGCTGCTGATCTGCATGTGCAGTGCATCATGGGTATGGGTGGGTCTACCCTATCCTGGTAACCATGGCAGACAGTTTGTGTGGTGACCTGCAGTCTTTCTGTAGCCAGCGAGCAGCTTGCTAGATGTTATAGAGATGTAGCCCACTGGTTACGTCAATGACTGTGGAAACAGAGGTCATGGGTTTGATCCCACAATGGTGTTCTCTAATAAGGCTATCTAAGGCTTTTCCTTTTATTTTAAATCAGTGCTGCCAGCAAAAACACCCTCACTGTGCCGTAGCCTAAGTTGCCTCATAAGGCGCCCTATAGGGTGCCCTATAAGGCACATTATAAGGTGCCTTGGCAGACAGGGCACTTTATAATGTGTCCTATGGAGTGCCTTATAGGGCGCCTTATGCAGTACCTTAGGTTATGGCACTGTGGGAGTGTTTTTGCTGGCAGCACTGGTTTAAATTAAAAGGAAATGCCTCAGACAGCCTTCTTACGTAACACCACTGTGGGATCAAACCCATGACCTCTGCCTCCACAGTCATTGCAGTAACCAGTGGGCTACATCTTTATAGCTTTTAACACTGCACTGGCATGAACTTAGGGTTAACGCGCATTAACATGCCACGGCGCCCACTATCGTGCGATACAGATTCTTGCTACCTTGCCGCCAGAATGCCCACTACCTTATATGGCATTCTTCACATTAACGCTGCAACTAGTGCCGGTAACATTAAGACGGTTTAGTAAACATACCCCTATGATGAAAATCAAGCTGTATAAAGCTATTTTCCTGACAATTGTGTTCCGTGCCTGTGAAGCATGGAATATTACACAAAGATAGCTCAAAAATGGAATATTCTATCAGAGGAGCCTGCAAAGAATCCTTGATGTCACCTATAATGACCATATTACAAATGAGGGGATCCTGAGATGAAAATGGCTCATGGAGAATGTAAGATATTGTATTGGAGTAAAGGTCCTGCTGGTTGGACATATTTAAGGCTCCATAATCCCCGACGTCCCAAAATCACAATGTCATGGACACAAATGGAAGCGAAAGAGAGAGAGACCAAAGAAGACCTATAGTGTAGTTAAAGAAGGTCTTGATACCAACTGTGAAGAAACGGAAATTGTTGCAGCTCATCAAACATGCTGGAGAATACTTCCTGCCCATTCTACCCAGGCTCACATGAGGACCTAAATCTAAATCTAAGGAACATAATACATATTCTGTATTGCTGGGCAAACATCAGGCCTGATCTTAAAGTCAAATTTCTTGAGAATCTCAAAATGAAAATTCAGTCTATTCCTTAGGAAATTAAGGTAGCAGAGATTCTGATATCTCATGGCATTCTCCATCATTTCCAGTTTGGTATGGAGATCATGCTTAACTTTAAAACAAAATTGTTTTTCTCCATGAGTTCTAAATTCTCTTTACAAACAGTCACAGTAGAACAACATTACTGTAACACTGCCCTATAGACCCATTCTCCTGAATAACATTGCTGAAAGAAGCAATCTGTATGATTTACCTCTAATTTATCCACAAGGTCCCAAAACTGCATATTAATCACTTAGTAAAGGTTTAGAGCAGGGGTCTTCAACTTCAGTCCTGGGACTCCGGTTTCAGGATCCTAACCTGAATGACCCATGAGGTTGTCAACACTCACTTATAACCCCTGGAGTTTTCTTCTCTCTCCTCTACCACCAATTACTCTCGAACTTCTGTTTCCAATTGCAATGCCTTTGATGTTCCTGATATGCAAGAATGTGTTTCAAGCCTCATTTTGAGGGCAGATCCACAAGAAGCTGATTCAGCAACTTCCACAATGCCAAAAAAGTCAGTTAAGAAAAAAGAGCTCAGAACTCGTCTGGATCACATCACATTGGGGTTAGTGGATCCACTGTCATAGATCACCAAATAGAATAATTATATCAGCTACCCTAGGATTAATTTCTCCTTCATGGTAGTATGTAAAACTACAGCTAGGGGCTCAGACCTACGATTTTTTCAAATGAAACCTCTGTGGGTAGGAGCTATTGGTCTGGGAAGGCTATGATGTGCTCTTTGATTGGCTTTTGCATATCAGTAAAATTTAGCAGTTCTAATTTTCCAGAAATGTATATTAATAAGCATCCTTCCATTAGGTAGAAACATCAACCTGATGCAACATTTGTTAGCTGCTAATCGGGTTCTAATATTGCATTGTTGTCCAAGAATGGAGGTAGAGAGATATAAAACAGAAATTTAAATTGCTCTTTTGCCACTTTAGAGTTGATTTTCAATTCCCTCTTGTCTAAGGCTGACATCTTTGAAAAGAAGAATCTGTTTTAAAATGGTAGTAAATTACTTAGAGGTCAAAAAGAATATTTCTGTAGCTGCAGCACATTAACTGATTTTACACAACTGGGAAGCGCTGGGACAAAATGTAGTTTCACAAATTTACTTTGCTGGCATACAGTTTGAATAATATATTTGGAATAATGGTTTAAAGTGTGCTTAAATTCAGGGTGAATTATCTTCTAGCTAGTGGACTAGTGACTTAGCTAAATGTACTGATCCACAGGAAAAGGTCGTAGCTCACATATAAATTTTAAATATTTTATTTTGCATTTTCCTGAGATACAGATTAGCAACCGAAGAAAAAAATAACACATACCACAATAAATTCACTCTACAAGAATATCACCATCACATAGCTGAATACACATTAACGGAAGGAGAATTTATCTCAATAAAGGGAAAAAAATATAAGGTAATAAGAGATCAAAGATCCCACATAAGGGAGCAGTGAAAAAAAACAGCATCCCACCTAATCCTTTCCAACAGCTTCTTTACTGACTAAGAAATTTTTTAAACTGGATAACCTCTGTAAAGACATAATTCTGCTCCTCAAAGGTAATAAGACAACGACAGGGAAATTTAAGAAAATAAGAAGCCCCCAATGCGAGCACTCTAGGTTTTAAATCTAGGAATTGTTTACGACGAGACTGAGTAGTCCATCCTATATCTGGGAAAACCTGGATTTTGAAACCACAAAACAATTGATCCTTATGCTTAAAATATGCACGTAATACCTTCAATTTAACAGACTCTAAGGAAAAAGTTACAACCAATGTACATCGTTTAGGAATAACATCCAGAGAGTCCTCCAGAAATGCTGTCAGATTTTGGGCAACTGAATCCTGAGGGGGAGGTAACTCTCCCTCAGGATTTGGTACCAACCTAAGAGCGGTCGAAAAGGAAAACATCTGGAGGACATCAACAGTTTCTTTAATTTGAAGAACCTCAGTAAAATACTTTTTTAACAACAGATCAAAAGAAAGAAGGTGAGTAATAGGAAAATTGAGGAAACGTAGGTTCCGGGCCCGAGATTGATTCTCAACGAGCTCCAAGCGGTAGGAAACCGCTGAGAGCTCTTTAAGTAAAGCCACATTATTGGTAACACAGACTTGAAGTTGAGAGTCAGCACGGGTTATGGAGCCTGTCAAAGAAGTCAAATGGTGATCAACCATTTTCACCTTGTTTACAACATCTTGAGAAAAAGAACAGAGAGAAGAAACAGTACCGGATAGACGTACATCCATTTTCTTAATGGCAGTCCAAATATCTAAAAGGGTAACATCTCCCGAAGGAGAAGCAGAGGGATCTTCAGACACAATTGGCTCAACAGGGCGAAGAGCAGGAAGCGTATCTAATACAGGGGTGTCCATGAGTGTAGATGAAAGCGGGGACTGTGAACGTAAAGGTGGTAACCAGGTGTCTGGGCTCAAAGAAACCCCTTCCGGTGACTGCATAGCTGGTTGCAAAGGAGTAACATGCTTGTCCATGGGGCCCACCTTACCTCCATGTGCTCCGCTCGCAGGTGTTGAAGATGCGGCTGGTTTAGCTTTCCGTTTCCCCATGTTCAAGTCGTGTATACCTCCAGCGCCTCAGAAGCGTCAAAGGGGCGTCAAAGGGGCGTGTCCTGCCCCTTATGCCACGCCCCTTAGGACGCGAACACGCGGCCGCGTATAGCTCTCGTCGGGCTTTGTAGAGAGCAGGGGGGTCCTCCAAAGCAGTGTCGTCCACCACCATGCCTGCAGTTGGTTCAGCTGTTCCTAGCCCCGAGCTGCAACACAGCGTCTGCTCCCAGGCAATGAAGCTCTCCTCCACTGAAGCCCCGCTCTCATCGGGCTTTGTAGAGAGCAGGGGGGTCCTCCAAAGCAGTGTCGTCCACCACCACGCCTGCAGTTGGTTCAGCTGTTCCTAGCCCCGAGCTGCAACACAGCGTCTGCTCCCAGGCAACGAAGCTCTCCTCCACTGAAGCCCCACTCTCATCGGGCTTTGTAGAGAGCAGGGGGGTCCTCCAAAGCAGTGTCATCCACCACCACGCCTGCAGCTGGTTCAGCTGTTCCTAGCCCCGAGCTGCAACACAGCGTCTGCTCCCAGGCAACGAAGCTCTCCTCCCCTCACATATAAATTTTAAAATCAAACCATCTCTTTCATACCTTAGTCATTTGCTAATGTCCAGCTATGTGGAGTTGCGGAGGGAACAATTTTCAAAGATTTTCTTACAGATAAACAGCAGTTTACCTTTGGCGAAGGACCCACTGAAACTCTCTCTCCTCCACCGAATGAGGGAAAGAGCACCTGTGTTGGTCACGATGGGATAGTTATATAAAACATCTGCCACATGTAGAGCATATTATATATGCAGAAAAGGGCTCTTATAAAATTGCCTGAGGTATACGTGCATAAAGAGTAAGCAGACCAAAAAATCATGAACACATTTATATGGAGTGTATAGGGGTTTGTGTGGGTATAGTTTGGGCACAGCTGAGGTAGAGTTTCAATATACATGCATATTTTATAATGCATGTAGGTACGCAAATAGGGCTCTGCTTAATAAAGTGTGATAAGTGTTTGCACTTACTAAACCTGAACTGGAAAAGTTATGGTAAGTGCCCAACTCTGCCCTGCATTTAATGAACAGGACACAGCTACAGCACGTGGGAGCCACCTTGCCTGCCTCCCCCCTAGGGTAGTGCAAAACTATCAATAAGGGTTACTGCTGCCATTTTGTCAGCCTCTACAGCTGTGGCAGCAATGGAGGAGGAACAATCCTGCCCCATTCCTCTGACCACCAGAAAGCCCCCTGGTAAGAATTAATGGGATACTGAGGAGAGGGGGAGGATCCTCAGGGGTGCATTGGTTGCGTGTAGGCTGTTTTGTCTGGCCATCTATTCTTTCAGGTCCAGAAGGATGGATATTGGCTATGCTGAGGGAAGGACTTCCTGGGGGATTGGAATGGGGGGAAGGGCACTGTAGGGGGGATTGGGGCCAGAAAATGTATGTGGGGGGGTGGAGAAATTGGAACCAGGGAAGTAGATTGGGACAGGAGTATCATTGCAGCTTCACAGAGAATTGCTTCAAAGAGCAGTAGACATGTTACTGGACTGCCAGTAGCCCAACTGCATTTAATACTACCTCTTGAGGCAGCATTAAGAGCAGTCAAGCTATCCACAGTCATGACAGGCATCACATGATGCATTCCTGCAAGTTGTTGTCACTTACTGACATGCTCATTTTCTGAGCATACGCCACCCAATGCCCACCCTGCTGCACACTAAGCAGTTGCATGGAATATTTAACGCACTGGCTGATTTAACGCATTGTAGCTTTTACTGTAGGCCAGTAATCTCTAGCATGTGCTAAAATGTTCACTAAACACTACTGGACTTTAGCAAACATGCCCCATAGATGGGAAAGATGTGCAGTCATTTGAAATGACATAGGAATTATCAATGACACTTTGGGGTATGTTTACTAAACTGCGGTAACATTACATAATGCGCATTATGTAATGTTAACGATCGTTAACGTCTCATAACGCGCGTTATTGTTACTTAACGATCATTGACGTTCCGCGGCACGGTAAACACCGCAGAAGGTGGAGAGAGGGCAGAGAGAAGGGGTCAATGGGCGGAGTGTGGGCGGGGAGAGGCTCCATTCACACTAACGCACTGATCTGAAGAGCTGAATCCTAACGCGATTGAAAACCTGCCGTTAGATGCACATATGCAGGAGAGAGAAACCATTTACATGTCAGCAATGTACAGCCCAGGAAGGGAGCCCAAAAACTGTGATAGTAGTGCTCCATGTACAGCAATACCATAGTGCCAAAGTATGAATGGCCACTGTGGCGATGGTGGAAATGGGACATAGGGGGCCACAGGTGGGACATGTAGCATGGGCAGCTTGGGCACAGGGTGGACCAGGCGGGTGCCTAGGTGGCACATAGGAACATAGACACCGGAGATCAGCAAGACAACAGTTAACCAAGGCCAAACACAATCCACCAATATCTACCTGGTCCACCCTAGCCAATAGTCGCTAGGGCACAGACCTGCATCCCCCCAGCCATCCCGCCCCCATGTGGATGGGACATAATAGTGGAAGGCAGTAATGGGGGGATGTGAGGATGTCCATGTATGCCCCCCCACCACCGGAACACGCTCCCAAGGCGGGCGCCTACCTACACAGTGGATGGCCTGGGACTGCGCACTACCAGCACCAACAGCAAATGGCCACATCAGCTTGGCAGGGGGGCGTGTGCCCGTACTGGAGGGGGCAGTGCCACCTCCCTGCAGTGGACCCAGGCCATGCTATGCATCAGTACGTGGTGTGCAGTGCAACATAAAAGGTCTGGCTGAGGAAAAGTGCAGGTAGCCCCAGGGACTACCATGCATCTGTGGCAACAGTGTGGTGCAGTACACCCAGCCAGTGTGTCCAGGAGCAGAGGGTCACAGGTGCAGGTCCCAGTTGTGGTTCCTGCAGAGCATGTCCTTATATTTTACCCTACAATGCAGATACAACAGCAAAATGTGCAAAGCCCAAAGCAGCGGCGGCGAACAGGGGTGCAAACACCCACTCACACAGGATCCACAATCCAATGATGCATGGAGCGGCAGGCTGTTGGCCCCAGCATTGGGATGATGTTATCACCAAAGCACTACTACTACCCCCTGCACAGTTTAGCAATGTCAGCACTGTGCTCAGGACTAGTGTGGCGGGCAGGGCTGCCAACCACCTCTATCTTTGTATAATGCTGCAAAAGGAGTGAGCGTGTTTGTATGTCTATCCATTGTTCTGTGGCTGCCCACACTTCACTGGGCCCAAAATGTCCCACTGTTACCAGCGTTTAGCCTGATTAGATGCATAATGAGGAGCAAGGTATTCTGGGTATGGCCCAGACAGGGCATATTGGCCAGAATGCATCTTCACAGGGTGTGGGGCAATGGCTAGGACACTGTAGTGCCTGACCACCACCTACATGGACAGGGTGGCCACAGCATGGCATGCTGGGAGGGCACTCACTCTGAACGAGCAGTGACCATGGCAGGTCTAGGTTCCCACATAGTGCTTTACCTTATTTGTCTCTGTTGATATATTTGTGTTCCCCAGTGCTGGGGTCCCAATCACTGAAATGCCTTCTTGCTGCATATAGTTTCTGGTGGACTGTCTGCAGTTAGACTGTGCATGGTCAGAATACCTTTAAGGTACAGTCTGACTGTGCTGTCTGCTGGTGACTGGCAGACAGTGGGGGGGAGACAATTGAGGTTTCCAGACCTAATCCCCAGCATTGTTGCTGGTCTGCCACTGTCCCAGTCATAAGTATGGCTCTGGCCCACCAGCCCTGGAGGGCTGTTTTGTACAAACAGGATAGAGGATGCTTCCTGGGGCAGGGGCACTGTTCTTTACCTACAAAAGGGGTGATGTGGGCCCTTTGGGGTATGCAGTGTATACCACTGTGACCTGTACAGGTACTGCTACACCCATCATGCAATTCTAGGAACCCCTCTGCCCTGATAACAGCTGTCCATGTCAGCCAGATCCTCACATGGGGTACACACTAATCTGGCTGGTGTCTGGTCCCACAGGGGCCACATGTGACTGCAGGATTTATTTACATTCTCTTATATACCGCGCTATTCTGCATCAGTGTGGTTTACATTGAACAGGGCATTGTAACTTGGAAATAACTATTTTACAGGGAACATGGGCTATGGAGGGTTAAGCGGCTTGCCCAAGACCATAAGGAGCACCTGTGAGACTAGAAACCCAAGTCCTTCTGGCCCAAGGTTGCTGTCCTCTAGTGGGATTTGAACCCCCAACCTTCCAGCCTAAAGTACCTTGCCCCCAACCACTAGACCACTCCTCCTAATACAGATGGACACCAAATTACCTTCGGCTGCACAGCACAGAACACCTGTCACACACTGGTAGTGATGGGGATGTACAGCAGGACCTATCTCTAGCACCACATGTACTGCGGACCTAGTGCTGGGCACCAATCCTATCCCTCAGGGTGACCACAGAACCTGCACAATGGCATGGTCTGTAGCTACTCTGTGCCAGTATCACACACTGTCAGTTCGTCTTTCCCAACTGAGGTACCGGAGAGGTGCAGACCCCATTTGGTGATCAGCTGTAGACAGCTATTCAGCATCTGCATTGCATCATGGGTACTGCTGTGACATACACAATGGAGGTATAGCCTACTGGTTAATACATTGCCATTCTTGGCAGTGTTCATTGGTTCAGTTCCTCATTGTTCCCTCCTCTCATGCCTGTCCTACTGAAATAGTGTGCATGCCTGTAGAGGTCATATTTTTGCAGATCTGCACTTCCAGCCCATAATACCCTCGCCACAATTGCCAATATTCCCTCGGTCCGTCTATCTGCCTCTGTCAGCTGTGTAGAGTCATGTCTGCCTGTGCAGGCTGCCAGTCCATGTCCTGCACTGCTACCCTTTCCTGCATTGCGCCTCATCGTGCTTGCCTCGCATGTGCCTGATCTGCATAGCACCACCACTCCTCTGTCCACCCATCATTGTAACTATTCTGCCACCTCCGCCTCCACTGGGGGACATGTATTCTCAATGTCTGCCACCAACTGTTTTTCCGGTACTTTACATTGCCAACACCCTGTGCTGTGGTAGAGCTGCCCCTTAACCTATGGTTCCATAGCCCAGGGTGCCTTCTGCGGTGACTTGTCCAAGGGTGCCTAATATGGCGCTTAGCCTAGGAGGCCCTATAGGGCGCCTTCTGAGGCACCTTACAGGGCACCTTACTAGGCACCTTATAAGGCACCTTACATGGCACCTTATAAGGCACCTTACATGGCACCTTACTAGGCACCTTATAAGGCACCTTACATGGCACCTTACTAGGCACCTTACATGTCACCTTATAAGGCACCTTACAAGGCGTCTTATAAGGCGCCTTGTAACGCTCGTTATTCTAAGGCGCCTTGTAACGCGCGTTCTCTGTCAGCTTGCTGTAACGATGCACCGCCCATGCCTTTATATGGGCATCTCTACCTTTACCGCGGAACCTACCATGAATGACATTACCGCAGTTTAGTAAACATACCCCTATTACTCAACAGAGTGCACTATAGAGAAATAATGTGACTTTCAGAAGACTGTGGTCGTGAGGAACTACCTAAACTAAAAGTAGACAAAGTGATGGGTCTGAATGGGATACATTCAAGAATACTGATGGAATATGGGGATGTTCTAGCGGCTCTACTGTCTGACCTTTTCAATGCTTCTTTGGAGTCAGGAATGGTGCCAGAGGACTGGAGAAAGCACATGTGGTCCTTTTAAACAAAAGCGGACATAAGGATGACATTGAGAACTACAGACCGGTTAGTTTAATCTCTGTGGTTAGTAAATTATTGGAAAGGCTACTAAAAGAGAGAATAGTGAGGTTTCTGGACTCCAATGGATTGCATGGATTCACCAGAGGTAGGTCTTGTCAGAAAAATCTGATTGATTTCTTTGACTGGGTGACCAGGGAGTTGGAGCAAAGGAGAGCCCTAGATGTGGTGTACTTACATTTCAGTAAAGCCTTTGACACTGCTCCGCACAGGCGACTAATAAACAAAGTGAGCACCCCAGTGATGGACCCTAAAGTTACTGATTGGGTTAGAAATTGGTTGAGTGGGAAGCGACAAAGCGTACAGGTAAATGGAACTCACTCTTAGGAGAAGTATGTTGCCAGTGGTGAGCCGCAAGGATCTGTCCTTGGCCCGATTCTTTTTAACATCTTTGTTAGTATATCACTCCCTTGGGTGTGCTTCTGGGTCCAGAACTGGCCTGGCTGGAGTCCCCTCAAGGGTGGGCTCCATCGGCCCTGATATGTTTGGTGCCTGGTACCTCCACCTGGGGAAGAAAGGTGTTAGCGGGTAGGATTTTCCTCCTTTCACCCCAGGAAACCTCTCCTAAAACACTGCTGTGAACAAGGCTGGCTTAAATAGTACTTACAATTTATTTACAAAATATGTACATCAAGTATTGTGATAAATAATGCTGTATGTACAACCGATATTATAATAAATGGTTCAAGCAGGTAAGGTGAAATAGCAAAATAAGAGAAGAGATAAAGCAGTTCAAACAGCCAACTATAACCTTATATGTAATGACTTAAGTAAACCTTAATAACCTGTCTTCTAACTCCCCTCCCTTTCCCTCTGCCCACCAGCCCCAAGTCTCACCCACTTCTGGAGCTCTGGATCAGTGGCTGCTTGTGAAAGTAGAAGTTTTGTAGTTCTGTCCAATCACTGAGGCTGTAGCCTTGGCTCTGCCTCTTCCAAGCTCTCCTCCAATCCAGAGAGGGTTTTGCACTCCTGTCCACTCAGGAACAACTGTTGCAGCTCTTCCTTTAACTGCTCTGCCATTGGACCCCTCTGGATCTTGTGGCTCCTAGTCCAGAATGGACTCTGCCACTTCTGCAGCTCTCTCTTGAACTGATCTGCCGCTGGACCTCCCTGTGTAGCTCCTAGTCTGGAATGGAATCTCTGCTGCTGCAGTTCTCTCTGGAGCTCTTTCTCCACTGCAGTTCCCCCTGGAGCTGATTCTCCGCTGCAGCTACCAGAGGTGCTGATACACCACTGGGCCCTTCCTGGACCTTGTGGCTCCTAGATTCCCTGCCACTATCTCTTGAGCTGATCCACTACTAGACTCACAAGTCTGGATTAGGCTATCTAGACTCTCTCCTCTATCATCTCCATGCCCTGGATTGGGAGGAAATCATGTATCCCCATCTTCACTCCTATTCCCAAACGGGTCTGTAAGAGATTATCTACCAGCATCTTCACCCAGCAGTATTTTCAGGAGAGCTTGCAGAAAGAGCTCTCTCATACCCACTCAGATGAGGATTAAGCTCTTTGAAATAAAGAGACCTGTTTCTTCTAAACACCAAACAACTACTCTCCAAGCTTTTTTTCTTCACAGGGCTGCTTCTGCCAGTACAAAATGACACCATTTCTCTTAGAGTGAGCAATTCTCCATTCTCTGTCTAATGTGTGCATTTTATTCCCCTTCACTGTTCCCTATAGATTTAAAGTTAAATAAATAGAAATAAATGTGAGCAAATATTACCCTTGCTCCTTAAGCACAGGCAGTGATTTGCATATTCCCCCTAAATGTTTACTTTCCAGCTCTGATAGTCCAGTGACTGTTAATGCAGGCTGCTGTTTTAATGTTGCACCTCATCTGACCTCTTCAGCAACATACAGTGACTGTTTACCCTTTGACTCTACATTATGCAGCACCCTCAGAAAACACCCATCTTTAGGGGGGTTTCATTCTCCCCTCCCTAAATCTCTTATTTCCCACAAGAAGACAGTATGGTTTTCTTTATTTACTTTAGCTCCCTTCTTTATACCAGGGTCTAGCAACTCAGTTTCCTCCAACCTTCATTCAGTATCTCCAAATTCCACATCTTCAGGGACACCATTAAACATCAAAGCATGTAATCAATCAGTCCCCTCACCTCTGAAACCAATTCTTCAACATCACTCTATTTCTAGTATCCATCTTAACAATTTGCCAGTCTTCTTCAAAGTACAAAAATTGTAATTTTAAAATCCCAGCAGTGCCTCCAAATGTTTATGTAGTGTTCCATTGGGTGCACTTCTGGGTCTGGGATCAGCTTGGCTGGAGTACCCTTGAGGACAGGCTTCATCGGTCCTCGTCTGTCTGGTGCCTGGTGCCTCCACCTTGGGAAGAAAGATGTTAATGGGTAGGATTTTCCTCTTTTCACCCCAGGAAACCTCTCCAAAAAACAGTGCTGTGAACAAGGCTAGCTTAAATAGTATTTACAATTTATTTACCAAGTATTGTATAAAATAATGCAGCATGTACAACCTGTATTATAAGTGGTTCAAGCTGCTAAGGTGAAATAGCAATATAAGACAAGAGATAAGGCAGTTCAAACAGCCAACTATAACCTTATATGTAATGATGTAAGTAAACATTTAGGGCCCGATATTCAAGTGGGCAACACTAAGTGCCAAAGACACTTATCCCTGCCTGCCGACCACCTAACCCCAGATACTACCACTACTACTACTATTGAGCATTTATATAGCGTTACTAGTCGTACGCATGTAAGAGACAGTCCCTGCTTATCAGAGCTTACAATCTAGTTAAGACAAAACACAGAGCTAACAGTCTAGTCAGGGCAATGGAAGTGAATATCTGGGTCTGGTCACGCTGCCCAGAAGCTGCCAAGTCTAACCATGCAGCGTCAATATTGGATGCTGCATGGTTAGCCTCAGCACCTATAAGATAGGCATGAATTTTCCTTGCCTATCTTATAGGTGCCAAGCACTAATCTTACAGATCCAATATTGGTGTTGCACGGTTAGTGCCGGTTTTCTGTTCTGCTCTACCCCGGAGTACCCCCAGCATACCCCGATGCTAGCCGGCTAGAATTGGGGCATAAAGGGGACTTAGCTGGGGATATTCGACGGCACTACCAATGTATGTACAGTTGAATATATGGTCAGCAGGCATTTACATGGTTAACTGGATGTTAACCATGTAAATGCCTTTTGAATATTGAGCCCTTAAAGATTATTGCTATAAACTTAATATCCTGTGTCTTAACTCCCCTTCCTTTCCCTCTGCCCACCAGCCGCAAGTCTCACCCACTTCTGGAGCTCTGGAGCAGTGGCTGCTTATGAACAGAGAGGTTTTGGAGTTCTGTCCAATTGCTGAGGCTGTAGCCTTGGCTCTACCTCCTCCAAGTTACCCTCCAATCTGGAGAGGGTTTTGTACTCCTGTCCAATCAGGAACAACTAAGCTGATCTTATGCCGGCCCACCCTCTCTCCCCCCCTGGATCTTGTGGCTCCTAGTTTGGAATGGACTCTGCTGCAGCTCTCTCTTGAACTGACCTGCAGCTGGACCTCCCTGGATCTTGTGTATCCTAGTCTAGAATGGACTCTTTGCTGCTGTAGCTCCCCCCTAGAGCTGATCTGCCACTGTAGCTTCCTCTGGAGCTGACTCTCTGCCGTTGTAGTTCTCTCAAGCTGATCTGCTGCTGGACTCCCAATCCTGTATTAGATTTACCAGAACCTCTCCACTCTCCAGACTGAGAGAAGATCACACACTCTCATCATTCTTACCCCTAACTGGGTCTGTAGGATGCTCTCTGCTGGCATCTTCATTCAACACCATGTTCAAGAGGATAACCTGCAGAACAGAGAGGAAGAAAGTCTCCCCTCCCCTATCAAATGAGGAATAAGCTCTTTTTTTTTTTTTTTAAATAAAAAGGCCTACTATCTCTAAATCCCAAGTAGCCATCTTCTAAGTTTTTTTTTTTTTTTTCTGCATAGGGATGATGGTGCCAGTGCAAAGTGATACCATTTCCCTTAGAGCAGTGGTTCTGAACCAGTCCTCCTTGAACCCCTAGGCCAGTCGGGTGTTCAGGATACCCCTAATGAATATGCATGAGATATATATGCATTAGAGATATCCTGCCAACTTGACTGGTTTGTGGCCTTCTAGGGCTGGATTTGGAGACCCCTGCCTTACACCTCTGTCATTTAAGATTGTGAGTGAACAAGGTGCGGATCTCCAAGACTTAAAAAAGATTAGATAGAATTTGTCACATGCCTCTTTGCTTCTCACCACCACCAAAATATTGTCTATTAGACAACGTTTTGGTGGAGGTGAGAATTGAGGAGGCATGTGACAAATTCTATCTAACCTTTCTGATGTCTCAGAGATCCGCACCTTGCCCACTCAAAATCTTGAAAGACAGAGGTGTAAGGCAGGGGTCTACAAATCCAGCCCTAGAGGGCCACAAACCAGTCAGGTTGGCAGGATATCTCTAATGCATATATATCTCATGCATATTCATTAGGGCTATCCTGAACACCCGACTGGCCTAGGGGTTCAAGGAGGACTGGTTCAGAATCACTGCCTTAGGGGCATGTTTACTAAAAACTGCCAATGTGCGCAGCCGCACAATAGCACACTAAAAGCGTATTTAAGAGTGCTTAAGCGGCCCGCAAACGTGCGATGAAGCCCCGCACCCTTGCGTGTCACAGTAACGGGTGCCGCACAAGTACGCGCCCGCAAATGTCCGATAGAGGCGTGGAAAGGCTAACGGAGGGCGGAGGAAGGCCCCGGAGGGGCGGAGAGAAGGGGTTAATGGGCGGGGAAGGGGAGGGGAGAGGCTTCCTGCACATTAGCGGGGCCGGATTTCCAGGTAAAAAATACCGCGAGTGGAACACTCGCAGGAGTAGAGTGCATTTAAAGGGAAGAGAAACCATTTCCGTCAGCAATGTACAGCAAAACCGGGGAAACCGAACAAACGTGAGCAGTGTGATACATGGGCACAGAACAAAATAGCAAATAGAATATGAAAATGACCACAAAAAGTTCTAAGAAAATTATAATCCAGCTGGGCAACACTTATATTAATGGGCAACAATAAATAACACTCCCAGGAAAGCCCCCAAAAATAGAAATGATTTTTGGAAGGGTCTACGCTCCGTAGACTCTCTCAAAAGCACTGCATTGTAATGGAGCTTTCCTGGGAGTGTATCTCAGGTTGCCCATTGATATCACTGTTGCGCAGCTTGGTGTGATATTTTTCTCCCCGTTTTTGGAGGGCATATTTGAGGTTTTGTGCACCTTTGACCCCATACAAGGTAAACCAGCCCACAGTAACATTGTGCAGAGCAGGGTGTTTGACTTGTGCGGCCAGGTCTCCTATCTCCAGAGACTGCACTGTCTCTGTGGCCACAGTGTGGTGCAGCAGACACAGCTAGTGCCTGTAAGATCAAAAAATCACAGGTTCAAATCCCAGTTGGGGCTCCTGCCAACCCAGTCCCCATAGTTTTACCCACCACTAAACAGTGAGAGTACAGACACCCCTTTATTGCAGAGAACATAAGCATGGTCCCAACAACTATATTTTACCCTACACCGCACACAAACCATAACAATGGGCATTACCTACAGCCGAGTCCCCCAAGGTCAGTCCTGGAGTGCTACAACTCACTCAGGTCATATTTCTTCCCCAGATAGGGACATGTCTGCATGTTGGTGGAGGGGTACAGGTGGTGGAGGGGGCAGTGGCTGCAAACCACAGCAGACAGTGGCCTAGGCCTGTGCAGTCTGGCACCGTCCACCGCAACAGACAGGCTCTGTCGGATGTACAGTCATGGACTTCCCAGGGAACACAACACATCTGTGCCAACACAGTGGTGCAGTGCACACAGCCAGTGTGTGCAGGACCAGAAGGGCACAGGTTCAAAGCCCAGCTGGGGCTACTGCCAATCCAGTCCACATATTTTTCCCACAACTAAACCATGATAGTAAGGACAAGACTGTATAGCTAAGAACATATGCATGGATAGTACGCCTATATTTTACCACACCAATCACAGACACCATAAACAGGCGCATTACCTAGAGCAGAGTCTCCCAAATGCAGTCCTGGAGGGCCCCACACCATTCAGGTTCCATGCTGCCTCTATTAATGATGGCTGTGCTGCAGATCTATGCACCACCCCCATGGCATGTAGATGTAGCTCATGCATATTCATGAAGGACAGCAGGAAAACCCGAACAGTGTGATGCAAACCTGGACTGGAGTTGGGAATCTCTGCCGTAAAGCAGCAGCCAACAGGGGCAGACACACCCACACCCACACCCACAGGCCCCATTGGCCAATGTCTCCTGGAGAGGCAGAACATTGGACCCTGCGTGTATCTCCCAATACTAGCACCTGCATACCTTAGCAATGTCACCCTACACCTGAGGTATACGGTACACAGCTCTGAGACGTTTGCTAGGAGTACTGGCAGATAGATATCCATACGTTACGCACATACTGCTAGTTGACCCCATCCGAACAATCTGTTAGGTGTTTGCGGTGCGTGCTCCAGGCCTGGCCTCTGACGGTGTTTAACACCCTGGGGAGTGACCCCCAGCAGTACTGCGTACCATATCCATGCCTTGCCGTGCCCAGGACCGGTTTGGTGGGCAAGGCTAATTACCTCCTAAATAGTAGCACCATGATGGCATAGGTGTGGAAGTGTGTGTCTGTCTATATACAGTGGGTGTTGGCTTCAAGCCCCTTCCACAGCCCACACTGCCAGCACTGTTGCCAGTATTGGCCTGCCAATGTGCATAATGAGTAGCAAGGGACCATGGATATATCTCAGACAGGGAGGGCTGACCAGGATGCAGCTGCACAGGGCATAGGGCACTGGCAGGGACATGGTAGTGCCTGGCCACCACCTACACAGACAGGGTGACCTCTGTATGTGCTGCTGGGGGATCACTCTCACCCTGAGTGTGCAGTGACGGCAGCATGGCTAGGCACCCCCATAGTGCTGTTATTGTGTTTCTCTCATGTGATATATATGGGTTTCTTGTTGGGGCCTCTTCAGTGACTTATCTGCTTGTGTGTGCTGCCACTCCAGTTGTGGGTGCATGCATTTCCATCAGGACCAACCAGCAAACTGTGCACAGATGGCATGTGTCTTGATGGAGTGCCTGCAGGGTGCAGTGGCTGATGGCTTGTTGCAGGAAAATATCAGATAGTGGTCGTGTGCATCTATGAATATCCAGGCCTAATGTCTGTCTGATATTGTGTTATGGATGTGTGTGTGTGGAGCTGCTTGGACTGCCCTGTAGGGTGTCTGTTCCCCAGCAGGACTGGGGTTGATGGTCCACTCTACTGCCATCAGTGCAGAGAGGGGGGGTAGGATGGGGATCTGTTGGTGGGAAACCCTGTTTTATCCACCGGGGGGGGGGGGGGGTTTCCACTAACTGAGGCAGACAGAGATCTCCAAGATGTTTATGCAGCACCTACCTATTTCACAGGTTATTGCTGCTTTGGAGCTCTGGCATGCCAGGTGTTGTGCACCTGGTCCTGGGCGCAACATTAAACACTCAGGGTGGGCACAGTAACCGCACAATGTGATGGTGTTTAGCTACTCTTTGCCGTTTGTCCACCCACTCAGGACACCCTACCAGGCCGAGGTGCTGTGTGGGTGCACACGGACACCTCCCCCTACCAGGCCGGGGAGCTTTAGGGGTGCAGTTCCCATCTTGTGTGCATCTGTGGACAGCTGATTTGCATGTGCAGTGCATCATGGGTACGGGTGGCCTAACCCTATCCTGTTTACACCAGCAGACTGTCTGTGAGGTGACGTGCAGGCTATCTGCAGCCAGGCAGGGGCTTGCTTAGAGCTGTAGCCCAATGGTTATGTCATTGCCTGTGCAGCCAGAGGTCATGGGTTCAAACCCACAGTGGGGTTCTGTGATAGGGTTGTCCAAAGCATTTTTTTAATTTACTGTACATATGTTGATGCCTGCAATAACACCCTCAGCGTACTGTACCCATAAGGTGCCTCTGAGGGTGCTTTATGGGGCGCCCTATAGGGCACTTTATGGTTGGCACCCATATAGGGTGCACTATACATTATCCTGTGTCGCAACATACATGCTGCCCTATAGGGGACATTCTAGGGTGCCTTGGCGGACGGTGCACTGTAACATGTGCCTTATGGGCCGCCTTATGTTAACATGCTGTGAGAGTGCGTTTGCTAGTAGTTATCACAAAATAAAATTAAAAAGCCTCCTACAGCACTCCACAACATAAAACATACTGCCTCAGCTAGCCTTTTTTACTGGGCATTGTGAGGGATTGAGCCCCTGGTCCCTGCACCATTGGTCAGTGTCTTAACCATTGTGCTGTGGCTGTGTTCCTTTGCTTTAGCATCAGCGCGCCGCCTTGTGCCCATCAGCGCGCCGCATCCTGCTGCCCACAATTAACAGTGCGCTGCCTTATGCCGCCCAAAATGAACAGTGCGCCGCTTATGCAGCCCAAAATGAACAGTGCGCCGCCTTATGCCGTACAAAATTACTTTGCCTCCTGACACACTTTTCCACATTCAAGGTGGTGCTTCAGCCAGCCTTTTTGGATTGCACACACTGGGGGATTGAACCCGTGGCCCCTGCACCATTGGTTATTGTCTTCACCATTGTGCTACGGCTCTGTTCCAATTTGTGTTCAGCTGCGCCCCACTTAGCCTTCCCACGCGCTAATGTGGGCCCCGCACATTAACGCGACGCGCACACGTACGGTCGTTTTTTTTCCTTTTTCGGCCTGAACCGCCCACTCCTTATATGGCACAGACACACTACCGCGGCCCCGCACGTTAGGAATGTTTAGTAAACATGCCCCTTAGAGTGAGCAATTTCCACCAGCAACCAGTATTTACTTCTCCACCCTCTGTCTGTTGTGTGAATTTTATTCCCCTACATTATTCACTATAGATTTAAAATTAAATATTAATAATATAAATAAATGTGAGCAAATATTACCCTTGTTCCTTCAGCACAGGCAGTGATTTGCATATTCCCCTCTAAATGTTTATTTTCTAGCTCTGCTAGTCCAGTGACAGTTACTGCAGGCTGCTGTTTTAATATTGCCCTTAATCTGACCTCTTCAGCAGCATACAGTGACCATTTACCCTTTGACTCTACATTATTCAGCACACTATGAAACACCCTTTATGGGGGTTTCATTAGTGATATTGTAGAAGGGCTGTCGAGTAAGGTTTGCTTGTTTGTGGATAACATTAAAATCTGCATTAGAGTAGATACCCAGGAAGGAGTAGATAACACGAGGAGGTATCTAACTAAGCTTGAAGAATGGTCTAGAATTTGGCAGCTGAAAGTTATTGCTAAAAAATGTAGGGTCATTTTATTTGGGCTGCAAAAATGCACAGGAGCGGTACAGTGTAGGAGGTGAGGTATCTCTGTCCACAAAAGAAGAGCAGGTCCTGGGCGTAATTGTGTCTGATGGTCTTAAAGTAGTGAACAGGTAGAAAAGACGACTGTGAAAGCCAGAAGGATGCTTGAGTATATAGGGAGAGGAATGGCCAGTAGAAAAAAGGAGGTGATAATGCCTCTGTATAAATTCTGGAGATTGCAGCTTCAAAAGGATATAAGCAGGTTAGAGTCAGTGCAGAGGGTAGCTACTAGTTAATTAGTGGTCTTCATTATGTAGCATATGAGGACAGACTTAAAGATCTTAATATGCATACTTTAGAAGAAAGGTGGGATAGGGGAGATATGATAGAAATGTTTAAGTACCTTCATTAGCTTAAATGCACAAGAGGAGGGTCTCTTTCAAGCTCTGCTACAAGGGGACATAGGATGAGAGTGAAAGAGGATAGACTCAGGAGTAATATGCAGAAATATTGCTTTACGGAAAGAGTGGTAGATTTGTGGAATAGTCTCCCAGTGGAGGTGGTGGACATGAGTACAGTATCTGAATTCAAAAAAGCATGGGACAAACACAGAGGATCTCTAAAGGTAAAAAGGGGACTATTGTATTTGAAATGGAGGGCAGACTAGATAGGCCAAGTGGGCTTTTTCTGCCATCATGTTTCTATTTTTTCTGTATTTAACTGCATTTTAATGTTTCTATTATGTTTTACACTTTGAGGTCCTGTGGAATCAAAATCAAAAATCTAAGCTGAAGCATAAACTACCATTACTACTTCTACTACTTATCTTTTATATAGCAGTATTAGATATACACAGTGTAGTACAGAAGAAAGAGACAGCGCCTTCTCCACAGAGATTACAATCTGCTAAAATAGACAAACTGAACAACCAGGGAAATGGTTAAACAGCAGGATGATAAGGGATCAGGATCCAAAGGCAGCCTTGAAGAGATGAGTTTTTAGCCTGGATTTGAATAGGACCGGGGATGCACCAACTCAGCTAGTCTATTTGAGGCATAAAGTGCAGCAAGTGGAAGGAATGGAGACTAGATCTGGCGGTACTGAGGTAGAAATTGATTTCTTTTTATGCCACCTGTATTGTATGCATTTTTCTTTTTACCACTGAGTATACTTTTCAATGTGAATAGTTCCTTGCATTGAGTGTTTTAAGTGAATAAATTGACTAGACAGCACACACAAAAAAATGTATTTAAATGTGTATAAATAAATAAATGTAAAGACTTATCCCTTAGAGATTCCTATTTTTTGCATACACTGCAATGAAACATTTCCAGACACAGCCTGGATTTCAATTTCTTCTCAACTGGGCTCACACTACCACCTCTGCTCACTGTAAACGTGGGTGCATACAGGCTGTACATGTGTAACGTTAGATACGTAATAGGCAAGACATTTTATAAAAGCCTAAAAAAGTACTACTTTTTTGTTTTATCCATGGAAATACTTTTGAAGATTATCCTCCGAGACACATTCATTTTTCATAAATCTGAGATATTTAATAATGCTGAGTAACTTTAGCAAGGGATATTCCTTTATTTGGGATATCACTTCTTCATTTCTTAGAAAATAAATCATGTTTTCTAGCTTAACAGTGAACAGTAATAAATCTGAATTCCAATACTGCCTTTGAAATTAAACAGTGACCGGTTTTTAACATTTATGCATAGTGTCCCCAAAAGGGGGACGCTCAAATTTTATGCCTCAGATCATATGAAACCACGCATAAAACGATTCACTCACGCAATATTTGATTAGGAACAAATGTAGAATTCATGCATTAATGGGTTAAAATGACATAGGGGTATGTTTACTAAACCTTCTTAACGTGCGCGCTGTGCAATTATCGCGCACTAAGGTACCTTAGCGCGCAATAATGATGCTTTACGGGACACAAATGTGCCCTAGCGCGTGCTAACACGCACAGCGGCGCAAACAAGCGCTGAAGGCGGGGAAAGGCTCCCGGAGGGCGGAGGAAGGCTCCCCAGGGGCGGAGAGAAGGAGTCAATGGGTGGAGAGTGGGAGGGGAGAGGCTCCCCGCACACTAACGATGTGAAATCCGAGGCCAAAACTAAAGCAAGTGTAAACCTCGCGTTAGAGCTGATTTAAAGGGAAAAGAAACCATTTCTGTCAGCAATGTACAGCAAAACCAGGGAAACCTACAAAAAGTGATAAGTGTGATACATGTGCACGGAACAAAAGGGCAAATAAACATTGAAAAGGACCCCAAAAAAATATACAAAAAACATAACCAAGCTGGGCAATAGTGATAGTAATGGGAAACATCAAAAAACACTCCAAAGAAAGCCCCCGAAAAAGATATGAATTTTGGAAGGGTCTACGCTCCGTCCCCATACAAGGTGAATGATCCCACAGTGAAATAGCACTGATCAGGGTTTCCCTCTCCATTGGACAGGTTTCCTATGGCATGCACATGTTCCACAACAGCAAGGCGGGCATGTCGGAATGGGCAACTGGACAGATGCTGGGAAAGGGGATACAGAGGGCTGCAGGCGGAACATGCTGTGGTGCAGCTGGGGTATAGTGCGGACTAGGCAGATGCCTATGTGGAACTTAGGAATGCTGAAACTGTACAGCAGCCAGACAGCAACTGATGAGGGCCCAACAGGGGCACGAGAGTGTTTATCACAGTGTCACAGGGGATAGTACCCAGCAGGTACCTCCAAGGGCACAGAACATTGGCAGGCAGTGTTGGGGGAAAGCATGGACATCTATGCAGGCACCCCTACCCCAGAACACGCACCATAGGCAGCCGCCTACCTGCACAGTGGATGGATTGAGACTGCACACCACCAGCACCACCAGCAGAAGGGCATGTCAGCATGGTGGCAGAGGGGTACTGGTGGTGGAGGGGGGCAGTGGCAGCTGCCCAGAGCAGACCATGGCCTAGCCTTGTGTAGGTGGCTGCCATGCACTGCAACAGACAGGCCCTGCCGGACAAACAGTCATGGTATCACCAGGGAATGCACAGTCTCTGTGGCAACACAGTGGTGCGGTGCACACAACCAGTGTGTTTGGAGGCAGAAAGTCACAGGTTCAAGACCCAGCTATGGTGCCTACCAACCCAGTCCCCATATTTTACCCACTACTACAACGTGCTGATACAGACAGAACCTTTATTGCAGATGACGTAAACATGCCCAAAACACCTACATTTTACCCAACACAGCAAAGACACCATAAACAGGCACATTACCTACAGCAGAGTCTCCCAAATGCAGTCCTGGAGGGCCAAACACCATTCAGGTTCCATGCTGCCTCTAATAAAGATGCCTGTGCTGCATATCTATGCACCACCCCATGGTATGCAGATGTATCTCATGCATATTCATGAGGGACAGCATGAAAACCCGAACAGTGTTTGGCACACCAGGACTGGAGTTGGGAACCTCTGCCGTAAAGCAGCAGCCAACAGGGGCAGACACACCCACACCCACAGGCTCCATTAGCCAATGCCCCCTGGAGAGGCAGGACATTGGGCCCTGCGTGCATCTCCCAATACTAGCACTTGCATACCTTAGCAATGCCACCCTACACCTGGGAATATGGTACACAGCTATCAAAGGTTTGCTATGATTACTGGCAGATAGCAATTCCTACGTTAAGCACAGTTTGCTGATTGAGCTCCATCATAGCAACCTTTCTGATGTCTGTGGAGTGTGCTTCAGGTCTGGTCTCTGACAGTGTTTACCACCCTGGGGAGTGACCCCCAACAGTATTTTGTACCATATCCATGCCTGCACTGTTCCCAGGACTGGTGTGGTGGCCAGGGCTGCTAAACACCTCTATAGTAGCACAATGCTGGCATAGGTGTGGGAGTGTGTGTCTGTCTATCCAGTGTGTGGTGGCTGCAAACACCCTCCACAGCCCACACTGCCAGCACTGTTGCCAGTATTGGCCTGCCAATGTGCATAATGAGGAGCAAGGTACCATGGGTATAGCCCGGACAGGGTGGCCTGGCCAGGATGCATCTGCACAGGGCATAGGGCACTGGCTGGGACATTGTAGTGCCCGGCCACCACCTGCACAGACAGGGTGGCCACAGCATGTTCTGCTGGGAGATCACTCTCACCATGACTACGGCATGGCTAGGCTCCCCCATAGTGCTATATAGTATTTCTCTCATGTGATATTTATGGGTTCCTTTTTGGGGCCCAGTCGCTGACTTATCTGCTTGGTGTGTATGCTGACATCCCAGTTCTGGGTGCACTCATTTCCACCAGGAATATGCACTATGGACTAGCTAGCAGACTGTCTGCAGCTGGTATGTGTCTTGATGGAACGCCTTGCAGGGTGCAGCGGCTGAAGGCTTGCTGCAGGAGAATATCAGATAGTGGTGGGGTGCAGCTTAGCATATCCAGGCCTAATGTCTGTCTGCTATTGCGTTATGGATGTGTACAGAGCTGCATTGACTGCCCTGTAGGGTGTCTGTTCCCAAGCAGGACTTGGGTTGATGGTCCCCTCTACTGCCACCATTGCAGGGAGGTAGAATATGGATCTGTTGGTGAGAGACCCTATTTTCCACCCTCAGCCCTGGAGGAAGGTGGTGATACATAATCCTCCTAGGAGTCCATAGGGGCTAAACCTGACTGAGACATACAGATATATCCAAGGTGTGTCGGCAGAAACTACCTATCTCACACATTAGCACAGCTGGGGACCTGCCGCTTGGCCTCTCTCTGCACAATGTGACGGTGTGTAGCTACTCTGTGCCAGTACCACACACGGTCAGTTCCCCCTACCAGGCCGAGGTGCTGTGGGGGTGCATACCCCATCTTGTGATCATCTGTAGACTGCTGATTTGCATGTGCAGTGCATCATGTGTATGGGTGGGTTAACCCTATCCTGATGACCACAGCAGACTGTTTGTGTGGTGACGTGCAGTCCTTCTGCAGCCAGCCAGGGGTTTGCTAGCAGCTATGGAGCTGTAGCCCCCTGGTTACTTCACTACTTGTGGAGCCACAGGTCATGGGTTCAAACCCACAGTAGGGGTTATTTGATAGGGCTGTCCAAAGCATTGTCTTTTTTTAATGTACATTAGTGCTGCCAGCAAAACACCCTCAGGGTACTGTAACCATAAGGTGCCTCAGAAGGCGCCCTATAAGGCGCCTTATAGGGCACCCCATAAAGCGCCTTCTGAGGCACCTTATGGTTACAGTCTGTATAAGGTGCCTTATAAGGTGTCCTATGGAGCGCCTTATAGGGTGCACTATAGGGGACATTATAGGGTGCCGTGGCGGACAGTGCACTTTATAATGTGCCCTATGGAGTGCCTTATAGGGTGCTTTCTGCGGCACCTTAGGTTACGGCACGTGAGGGTGTGTTTGCTGGCAGCAATAATTAAAATACACATAAAATGCCTCAGGAAGCAATACTTACATGTCAAAGCTGATGCCTCAGTCAGCCTTATGCATTAGGCACACTGGGGGGATCAAACTCATGACCCCTGTATCATCAGTCAGTGTATTAACCATTGTGCTACACTTCTGTTTCTATGTTGGATGTCTCTGTGCCTACATAAGATTACCGCGTTGTAACGCGCTTAGCGGCGCTTTGCACGATAATGTGCGCAGCAGCGCATGTTATCGCGCGCTAATCCCGTTTTGCTACTTTACACTGAAATGCCCACTCCTTATATGGCAGCCTGCACACTATCGCCGGGCGCACATTAAGACAGTTTAGTAAACATACCCCATAGGTTCAATTTCATTAGAAATATTTTGACATCAAGGCTTCATGTAATAGAATTGATATTTCTCTAATTACTTAAAACTGCTTCAGGACACAAAGTTATTCCAAGCAAACACATCTAATCTCCAAATCAAAATCCGTTACAATTAATTATATTGTTATTGATCAACATACCAAGATGGCATATTTATTTCAGATTATTTCTTGCATGGATCTGCTATTATTATTTAAGGACCTTAATAGATATGTCATGAAAATTATTAGGAGATACTAAAGCTAAGCCTTTTATATGTAGAATCTGTAGACTGCCAAAGTTACTAGTAATCTGGCATTTGCAATGGCAAAGGCAATTGCATTGTTGTCCAGGTAATTTAGTAGATGAGTGAGGGGTTCCTCAAGTGTTTGTTACTTTCACTCATTGGCAATATAATCCAGAAGGTGTAGTGGTTTTAAGACCACTCTCCCCACTGGGGAATGTTTTACAGGGAGACAGGGAGAGTAGTCTCTATGCAGCAGACAAGCTCAAAGAGATCCCTGATTTTCCTTGTAGTTCTCCTCCTGGAATGATAGACCTCTCAAGCCTTCGAGGAGAGAATACAGATTATAATCCTGCAAACTGCTAAATGAAAGAATCAGAAGATGATTCTCATTTAAAAGGAATATGAACTCTACTCCTTGTTCCAGTGGAGAGTATCTCAGCTGTGTTAGTGGAGTTATAGCCCGGAGCAGGAAAAAAACTGTCAAGAAGTGTGAAACTGAATCAGGTGATTCTATACCAGAGTATGGAAGGTGTTATCAGAATTTGTGTAAATGAGGATTCTCAGAGAATGGGACCACCACCCCCTACTCCCCCCAAGAGTTGTGAGGTAGGGGAATGCTTTCATGATCTCGTTCTTATTAGAAAAATTCTCCTGTGCTAACTTTTTTCTATAATTACCAGAAATCTGTGAAGGTAAATTTTAGAAAAGCTGTCCGGGTGGTGGGGCCATGCAAAGTGAACTGTAGGGAAAGCAATAGAAATTACAGAAAAGGCAGCATGCACATGCATGGGCTTTCCAAAATTAGGAAATCCAAATCTAAGGGGTATGTTTACTGAAGGGCGCTAACGTCGCAGTGGCGGAATTAGCGCGTGATAAGGTATGTTACCGGGCGATCAAGGCGCATCGTCATGCGATAACGTACCTTATCGCACGATAACGCGCCTGCGGCGTTAAGACACACTAACGCCATGAAATCCGGCGCTGAAGGGCGGAGGAAGGCTCCCCAGAGGGCGGAGAGAAGGGGTCAGTGGGTGGAGAGTGGGAGGGGAGAGGCTCCAGGCACACTAACGCTGTGGAATCCGGGTCTGATCACTAACGCCAGTGAAACCCTCGCGTTAAGGCACATTTGCAGGAAAGAGAAACCATTTAGGCAGCAATGTACAGCAAAGCCAGGGAAACCTAAAAAAAGTGATAGTTGTGATACATGTGCATGGAACAAAAGGGCAAATAAACATGGAAAATGACCTGAACAAATTTAAAATCCCCATAACTAAGCTGGCCAATAGTGATATTAATGGTAAAAATAAAAAAAAAACACTACTGAGAAAGCTCCAAAAAAAGATATCATTGTTCGAAGGGTCTATGCTCTGTCCCCCTACAAGGTGAATGATCCCACATTGAAATAGCGCTGATCAGGGTTTTCCCTCTTTATTGGACAGGTTTATTATGGCGTGCACATGTGCGGCAACAGCAGGGTGAGCATGTTGGAAAGGGCAACTGTACAAATGCTGGAAAATGGGATACAGAGGGCTGTAGGCGGCACATGCTTATGTTCATAGTAACTGCTCCTTGTAACTGATACCTATTCAGTAATGTTTTCCTTATAAATAGATTGTAGATAGTTACCCATGTTATCCAAGTTCCTTCCCTTGTTATCTGTAAACTCATGCATGTTGACTGTACTGAGATTTTTTTTTTGTTTTATGTGAACCGCGCTGATGCTGAATAGTGCGGTATATAAGAGAATTTAAGTAAATAATAAATAAATAATAATAATGCTGTGGTGCAGCTGGGCCACAGTGTGGACTAGGGTGATGCCTAGGTGGCCCATAGGAATGTTGAAACTGTACAGCAGCCAGACAGCAACTGATGAGGGCCCAACATGGGCATGAGTGTGCTTCTCACAGTGTCACAGGGGATAGTACCCAGCAGGTACTCTCAAGGGCACAGAACATTGGCAGGCGGTGGTGGGGGGAAGCGTGGATGTCTATGCAGGCACCCTTACCCCAGATCCCGCACCATAGGCAGCCACCTACCAGAACACTGATGGCCTGAGGCTGCGCACCACCAGCACCACCAGCATAAGGGCATGTCAGCATGGTGGCAGAGGGGTACTGGTGGTGGAGGGGGCCCACAGCAGACCATGGCCTAGCCTTGTTTAGTTGGGTGCCATGCACTGCAACAGACAGGCTCGGTCTGATGAACAGTCATGGGATCCCTAGGGAATGAACTGTCCTTGTGGCAACAGTGTGGTGCAGTACACACAGCCACTGTGCTCAAGAGCAGAAGGTCACAGGCTCAAGTCCAAGCTGTGGCTTCTTCCAACCCAGTCCCCATATTTTACCCAGTACTAAACCATGATAATAAAGATGGAACCTTTATTGCAGATTACATAAACATACCTGAAATTCCTAAATTTTACCCTACAGAGCACAGACACCATAAACATGTGCAATACCTAGAGCAGAGTTTCCCAAATGCAATCCGGAGGGCCAGAAACCATTCAGGTTTCATGCTGTCTCTAATAAAGATGCCTGTGCTGCATTTCTATGTGTCACCCCCATGGTAGAAAAGGCGACAGCAAAAGCTAAAAGGATGATTTGGTGCATACGGAGAGGAATGGCTAGCAGAAAAATGGAGGTGATAATGCCTCTGTATAAGTCTTTAGTGCAACCTCATTTGGAGTATAGTGTGCAATTCTGGAGACCGCACCTTCAAAAGGATGTGCACCTTATGTACACCTTAAAGGAAAGGCGGGATAGAGATGATATGATTGAGATGTTTAAATACCTCCGTGGCATAAATGTTCAGGGAGAGAGCATCTTTCAATTGAAAGCAAGTTCTGCTACAAGGGGACATGGGATGAGAGTGAAGGGAGATAGATTCAGGAGTGATATGCTGAAATATTTCTTTACGGAAAGAGTAGTGGATCCATGGAATAGTCTCCCAGTGGAGGTGGTAGAGATGAGGACAGTAACTGAATTCAAAAAAGTACAGACAAACCTTTATTGCAGAGAACATAAGCATGGCACCCACACAAAATATGCACTATTCTGGGTGCATCAAAGTGCTCAAGGGCAACACTTGACTGAGAAATAAAAAAATGGACACAGGTGTATTTGGCAGTGTAACTGCAAGACCAACCCATCACACACTGCTACTGATAGGGACGCACACCATAGCCTATCTCAGCTAAGCCAGGTGCTGTGGACATGGTTCCTGGTGGCCCACCTCACCCTCAGGGTGAGCACAGGACCCGCACAATGTGACGGTCAGTACCTATCTGTGCCAGTAACACACATGCTCAGTATTCCCTACCAGGCTGAGGTGGTGTGGGGGTGCATACCCCATCCTGTGGTTATCTGTAGACTGCTGATTTGCATGTGCAGTGCATCATGGGTATGTGTTGTTTAACCCTATCCTGCTAACCACAGAAGACAGTTCATGTGGTGGGCTGCAGTCCAACTATAGCCAGCCAGGAGCTTGTTAGCAACTATGGAGATGTAGCCCATGGGTGACTGCACTGCTTGTGTAGCCAGAGGTCATGGGTTTGATCCCACAGTGGGGTTATGTGATAGGGCTATCTGAGGAATTTTCTTTCATAATTTAAATTGGTGCTACCAGCAACAACACCCTCAGTGCTGTAGCCTGAAGGTGCCTCCAAAGCGCCCTATAAGGTGCCCCAAAGGGAACATTATAAGGTGCTGTGTTGGACAGTGCACCTTATTATGTGTCCTCAGGAGTGCCGCACAGGGTGCATGATGTGGCACCTTAGGTTATGCCAATGGGAGGGTGTGTTTGCTGGCAGCAGAAATAAAAAAAAAATCCAAATGCCTCACAAAGCACTGCTGATATTAAAGGGTAATGTCTCAGGCAGTCATATGCAAAAGCGGCACTGTGGCATTGAACCCATGACCTCTGTACCATCAGGCAATTTGTCAACCAATGTGCTACACCTCTGCCACTAGGCCTGTATGCCAGCACACATGCCTATGATTAACACACAGTAATGTGCTACACCTACCTCCATCATGTCATAATGTACGGTACGTAACCTATTGTGTGAGTCCAACGTTTATCCCAGAAGGCCCCCTCCCCCCCCCCCCTTATGGCATCCTGCACATCATTGCTGGATTCACATTAAGATGGATTAATTTTCCTCAGAAAATGATAAAAACACTGTTATGCGACTTTATTTTCGTAATAAAAATGCCGATTTCTGTGAGAGGAAAATTAATATGTTTCCAGATGTGTCCAGGCAAACTCAAGCTAGGCGCAGGGCCTTTTTGACTCTTAAGTCACGGGTACTTGCTGCTGGCGCAACATTTTTCTTAAAGTTTCCTTGCAAATGCCTGGTCACACTTGGGGGTACTAAGTATGTTTTCACTGATGTCGGGTCTTTAGAAACATTTCTAAAAGGTTTAGTTGCACAGGAAACAGCAGATGTATAAGTATGCAATGTGATTGTTTCCTTCTTTTTCTTTTCCATTTAGCATTGTAAGTAATAGAGTTTTGAAATTTAGGTCTCCAGCTCTGACACTTGCTGATACTCCCTGTGATGTAGACTAGGTTGTTTTCTTTATTTTCTTGTGATAATTATGTTGCCTTTGAATATTTTTGTATAATCTTAATAAAATATAAATTAAAAAAAAAAAAAAAAGATGGATTAATGAACATACCCCATAGGCACACACAGCCCCATATCACCAGGCTGAGTGACAGCCCACGTTGATCGGCTCTCAGGACTCCTTGGTGTAACTCTTTAGCCAGTCATTGCTATATGAAAACGAGACCCAAGTGTGTAAACAACAAGGAAAACTTCTAATTGTGTTTTTAAATGTCAGACACATCAGTGCAATGTCTGTCTCCATCATAGAACTGTATAAATATTGTTGGCGACACCATACCCCGTGCGGCAAAAAGATGCGCGCAGCACGGGCCCAACTGCGCACGTGTTGTGGTGTGCATGCGCGGGTGGTGTGCTGCGTGTGTTGCGCCATGCGTGCGTTCCTCATTGGTGACAGTGCAGAAGATGGCAACCAGATCCAAGAAGCCTGCCTTCACCACCCGGGAGCTACGCTGCCTGGCACAGCTGATTGCTGTGAGGCAGCACAAGCTGTTTCCAGGGTCATCCAGGCGGCAGGACAAGATGAGGGTCCGGAGGGCGTGGGATCGGCTGACACGGCGCTATAATCGTGTGGCAGACTACCCACGTGAGGTAAGTGTATGGGGACAGGTCATGAGATCCATAGATATATCCAGTGTTTATTGTAGCTGTGAATGCTGCTGTGTATAGGTAGTCTATCTCAGTGATGTGTATCAGGTAAACCCACATGCCATATTGTCTATATATCACATCTGAGTGGTTTGCCCTGTACCCAGGGGGCTAAGGACCTGTTCACAGAGGTCCTGATGCCATCCTGGTGTCATGGCAGCTGCTGGTGTTGATATGCTACAACACACCGTAACACAGGTAGCCCATAGATCAGTCTAAGGAGGGTTTTTAAACATCCTGCTGGTATGATGGGGTCTGCAGTTGCAGGGTAAAACATCTGCCCCACCCCCAGGGGCTGTGAAACGTGGGCAAAATGGTATGTTAGTCCCATTGGTGATATGCGTGTGTGTGGCCCAGCAGTCTAAAACATCTGCCCTACACCCACTTGCCCAGAAAGTCCAAAAAAGTGGGTCCCCAGCACCCCTGCTGGTATGGAATATGCTGCTGTTGCTATTTTCCAATCCACCCTACCCCCAGGAGTCCTGAGAGGGGGCCAGAGACCTGATTGCAATGGTGGGTATGCCATTCATATATTGTGTTAGGTTATGGCAGGTAGGTTGCACATCGCCCCTACTCTGTGAAGTCAGCACCTCATCACACACGTCTTTGATGTATCCAGATGGTATGCTAGGTGCAGATGTGGATGTGTGTAACAGCACCCCACCCCCATGAGCTATGAGATCTGATTACAAAGGCCTGTAACAGAGCCATGTCCCCAGAACTGTATGCTGAGTCAGGTCACACATCTGCCCACTTGCTAAGAATCCCACACCTTGTTGCAGATGAACATTACTGATGGTGTTGGAAGGATACATGCACCTGTTGTGGTTGCACAGCACAGACAGAAACCCTGACATGAGCACAGGTGGCAATAGCCTATTCTGTTGCAATGGCCCCTGCCCCTGGTGTTGGCAACCACACCTGCCATAAGCATACAAGGCCCAGGTCATAGGAACATAACAACATAAGATACCCCATACTGGGTCACGCCCCCGTCCTTCACGCCCAGTATGCTCTTTGCAACAGTGGCCAAACTAGGTTATACGTACCTAGCAGTATCCCCAAGAGAGACACGTTACACAATGCTTGTAGTGGGTAAAGCATTGCTATCCTGGGCCTCGTAGAAACCCAAATGTCATGGTAGTGGCCCCTGGCAAGGTGAATAGGTCCACCCACCCAATGTCCCATGTATGGACACAGCACCCATGTTTGTTAGGATATCATGTTGCCAGTGGGGTTGGGTCCGAGGATGTGTGTAGATCATGACAACACAAATGTGTTCACCAGACCACATACGGGGTTAGGGGGTTTACCCTGGACACCATCATTGGCAATCCAAATGTGGCATGGTCATGCAATGTCATGCAAGGGGGCCACAGGGGACTGGAATGGTGTGTTCAGGGTGCCAGGCACACTGCACATAGGTGTCACTGCACACATGCCCAGAGCCACAGCTACGCATGCAGGTGGCACTGGGAACAGGTAATCGCCTGGAACAAGCAGGAAGTAGTCCTTACATGTGGGTATCATCGGTACCGACGGAGCCTGCGTGGGAACGGTCTCCAGTGTCCAATAGGAAAGCTATTGGAAGCATCCCACAGCGCCTGTGTGCTGCCATCTTGCCTTTCCCAAATGCCTCTCTCCAGTTCGTTGTTTTCCACAGAGCCAGCAGGTCATTGTACCTGTCATTGCTGAAAAACAGCTATTGTAGTGCCACTCCTGTGGCAGTGTCTGCCTGTTTTTCTTTACTGGTACCACCGGTCTTGTAATTTTCTTTTCAAAAAGGTCAGATTCCCTCACACAAACAAACCTTTTTAACAAAATAGGTAAAATCCCCTTTGTAGGTCTCCCCCCGGTTTGGCATTAGGCCCTAATCCCTCCTCCATCATGGAAAAGCACTCCTCGGGTTCAGAAAATATGCTGATAATGTGCCAGTACCTTCTCCGTCACTGACAACCATGATTGGTGTCGCAAATGCTTATGGCCGGATCAATCCATGTCTGATTGTTTGGCCTGTGGGATGTTATCCAAGAGTGGTTGGCAGAACAGAGCAGCCAAGCTCGGTACCCTCTTTCCCTCCAATGTGGCCTCGGTGGCAGCCATGTCATCAAGGGCTTCCTCTTCCTCCCGTGCATCTCAGGTAACCAAACACAAATCTGTCCGTTCCTCAAAGGGTAGATCCCCCTCCAAATATCGGACTGCCTCTGGCATTGCCCTTGAGGAGCACGCTCCGGGCAAACAGCCCCAGTGGGAGTCCCTGGCCTCCAAAGCCACTTTGGGACTCCATGAAGTTCTGGAGGCCTCAACCTGGTCCGACCACCTGGTGCTATGCTCTGGGGTCCTGGCTTTGCCCAGTACTCATACACAGACATCGGCAGTGTTGATTGACCAGAGGATCGTGGCCATTGAACGCAGTCTGGCAGCTCTCGTTGCGGCATCAAAGACCTTGATTCCACCACAGACCCTGCAAAGTCCAGCACCGGTATGTGCAACAATTGCAGGACCGGCATCGGCAAATGCACCATTGGTGCTGATGAGTACCGGTATCCACACCCCGGTACTGTGTCACTGCAATACTGAGGCCAATTGGTACCAATAGATCACTTTACCTGAGCCACCGTAGAGAAGATACATCCAATCTCCTGAGGGGTCTGATGACTCTGACAGCTCAGAGGGTAATGATGTACCTCTCCAGGACAATCCTGCCTCTCCCAAGAGGAGATTGTCCCCTCCTCAGGATATGTCATTCCTGGATCTCCACACACATGTAGTCAAGGGCCTCTCCATTTCATTAGTAACTCAATGTGAGCACAGGCCACGGGAGCTAGAGATTCACCAATATCACCAAACTCCAAAGGAGACAGACATCCTGCCAATACATCAGATCTTAAGGAATCCTATTTGGAGAATGTGGGAGATTCCTCTTACCACCTCTCCACATTCTCACAGATGCCTACTATGTATCGTGTGCCTCCGTCCTCTGGTTTGCATAGAGGACACCTCCCTGATCACTCCATCATGGTAGAGTCTGCTATGAGGAGAATTAAACGTTACAAACAACATGCCACCAACCCTCCTGGTAGGGAGTGTAAGACATTAGATGCCTTTGGTCGCTGTGTCGTCCAAATATCCATGCTTGCAGGCAGGACAGGTTCCTATATCATGTACATGGGAATGTTCCTGATGGAGGTCACAGGAGATCTACAACTGGTAAGTCCACATCTCCCAGATCACAGAGGTCACGACTATGTAGCACCTGTCAAGCATGCCCAGAATATTTCAAAAGTTGTGAACAGGGCAGCTTTTGACTGTTTTTCATGCATAGGCAGAGTCTCTGCCATTGCTATTGGGGCAAGGCAAGTTGGCTGGCTGCAAGCCTCTCACCTGGAACACTGGGTACAGGATAAACTGGCCAACATCCCCTGTACTGGTGAAAACATTTTTGGAAGAACCGGCAGGACAATTCTACTTTGACAAGGCCTTCAAATATTGTAGATCCTGCAAAGATGAGAGTCTTAGAAAACCCCTTCCTCTCCAAAAAGAAAGGATACTATCAGTCCTATGCTCAGCAAGGACAACCTGCAGTACAAGCTGCTAGAAAGGGTCAACAATCTACTAAGCAGAGAAAGCCAAGAGCTACTCTGCCTCAGCAGACCCAGCAGCCTCAGCCCCCACAGGGCCTTTGACTCCGTGATAGAGTACCTGCCCTTCCTGGGCCTCTAGGGAAAACAACCTTCACCAATCCCAGGAAGATTAGGTCACCTCATCCACAGATGAAGGCAAATAACATCAGAACCCTGGACTCTGTCCATCATAGAAGAGGGTACAGGCGTCATTCACATAGCCTGCCGCCTCCTACAATAATAAGGACATTCAGTTCTCGAAGGTCCCCCCAACTGAATCCAGAGGTAGAACATCTCTTACCTCAAGGAGCAATGGAAGAGGTACCTCACCTTCAACAGAGTTCTGGGTTCTTCCCCTCAGATTTTCTCATACCATCTAAAACAGGAGGTAACAGACCCATTTTAGATCTCTGAAAACTGAACAAGTTCCTATTCCAAGAGACATTCAAAATGGTTTGTCTATGAACAGTACTTCCTGACCTACACAGGCAGAACTGCCTTTGTTCTCTAGATCACAAGGATGCGTACACCCATCTTCGCAGCCAACAATCACACCGAAAGTCCCTTTGGTTACACCATCAGGGACAGCACTATCAAAACAAAGATTTCCCTTCAGCATTGCCTCAGCACCCAGAGTAGTCACAAAGTGCATGGCTGTGGTAGCGTGTGTACTGCATACCAGATGAATCTTTGTCTGCCCTTACTTGGACGACTGCCTCATCCAGGCACAGTCACAAACACAAGCCCAGGTCTCTCTCTCGTACACAATGCATGGACTTCAATATATAGGCGCTGTCATAGATCTCCAGGAATCCTTTCTGACTCCCACGCAATCGCTGGAGCTCCTAGGAGCAATGCTAGTTACCAGACTGCCAAAGACCTACCTGCCTCAGCCTCGCTGTCCTTGCATTGTTCAACTGGTTTCTTCAGCACTACAAAAGACCCACCTCTCGGCTCGAGAGATGCGTCAGCTGCTGGGTCACATGGCATCTATGGTGCATGTGGTCCCCTACGCTCATCTCCACATGAGGCCAGCCCAATGGGCCCTCTCTTCCCAGTGGACGCAAGCAACAGGCTGTCTCTCAGATCTGATAGTAAACTCAAACCGCCGTACCCTGTCCCTGGACTGGTGGCGGTCAGCACAAAACCTGTTGGAGGGGTCACCCCTCCTGCAAACCCCTACTCAGATCACATTAACAACAGATGCCTCCAAAGTGGGGTGGGCTGCACATCTCCTGGACACCTCCACCCAAGCCACCTGGAATTGTCAGGAGATTCATTTCCACATCAATCTTTTGGAGCTCAGAGCAATTCGCCCGGCTCTTCAAGTATTCCATTCCCTTCTACAGGCCAATATAATACTACCTCATGCAGACAATCAGGTAGCCATGGTCTATGTGAACATACAAGGAGGAACAGGCTCTCTGTCCCTTTGCAATGAAGCTCTTCAACTGTGGGCATTTGCCAGAGAGCAGCAGATCCATCTCCTGCCAGTCTATCTCCCTGGCAATCAGAACTCTTGGCCAGACAGACTCAGTCGTGTTCTGCTTCCGCACAAATGGTCTCTACACATGGACCAACTCTGCAGAGTATTGCAACTCTGGGGAACTCAAGATGTAGACCTCTTTGCAAGTCCATCATATGCCAAACTTACCCGGTTCTGTTCACGGATTCCGGCTCAGGGCTGCCAAGCGAGGGCTGCTGTCCACCTAAACTGGGGCAGGAATTCCTATATGCCTTTCCTCCCATTCCCTTCATTGCCAAGACCCTATTCAAGCTCCTGAGGGACAGAGGCAACATGATCCTCATAGCCCCACGCTGGCAACACCAGGTGTGGTGTCCTCTGCTTCTTCATCTGTCCCAGGTTCCACCCCTGTAGTTAGGGTCAGCTCCAGACTTACTGTCGCAGGAGGAGGGGAATGTATGGCATACAAACCCCCAGTCACTGCACCTCAGAGCCTGGCTACTGAAGGCTGTAACTGCTTTGGCCCTCCCCTCACTCAGGAAGTGCAAGATGTCCGTTATGCTTCCAGGGAACCTTCACCAAGGCATTCCTATGCCGTCAAGTGGACGAGAGATTCCATTTGGTGATCACAAAAGGGCTTCAACTCTCTTGTCATCCGTATATAAACATGTTTTGGACGAGTTCCCTTACTTATCAAACACTGGTCTCCAAACTGAGTCAGTCAGAGTCCATTTAAGTGCCATTGCTGCTCCTTCTGAACCCATCAATGGACAACCCATTTCATCCCATCCTCTCATATCCAGAATCATGAGAGGCCTTCATCTAATGAAACCTCCCCTTAGACCACCTCCAGTGGCATGGGATCCCAATCTGCTTCTAGGCCAGCGTATGCTGCCGCCTCCTGAGCCCTTAGCCACTACTTCCTTAAAGTCTCTGTCCTCGAAAGTAATATACATTCTTGCAATCACATCAGCAAGTCGTATCAGTGAATTGTAAGCTCCAGGGGCTGATCCACCTTACACACCGTTTCACCATGATAAGGTCATCCTAAGGACACATCCACACTTCATGCCTAAGATGGTTTCCTCCTTTCATTTGAACCAAGAGGTTTAGTTACCTGTAGTCTTTCAAAAGCCTCATGCTTCAAATGCAGAGACGACTCTTCATACCTTGGACTGTAAAAGAGCTGTGGCTTTTCATCTGCAGAGGACCCAGCAACACAGAAGGTCCTCTCAGCTATTCATAGCCTCTGATCCTTAGCATTTGGGTACAGCAGTTTCCAAAAGATCTCTATCCAACTGGATTGCTCCATGTATTACCTTTTATCTATCATAGCAAACACCTTTCGCTGGAGGCCCTTGTTCCCACTCACAATGTGAGAGTCATGGCAGCCTCTAGGGCTCACCTCCATTCCATCTATATTAACCACATTTGTGGAGCAGCTACCTGGTCCTCAGTTCACGGCCCACTACTGCTTGGATAAAGGCTTCTGCAGGCATGCTATGGTTGGTCAGGCTGCTCTCCAAAACCTCTTCCATACTTAATCCATTCCTAGCTGCCTCTCTTACAGGATGCCAGAGATCCATGGGAGGAAGTGGAACCCCTCCACAGGGCCTCACCACTCTGGGGATCCTTCCCTGGCATCTACATCTAGGGTGTCCTCACATGTGATGACTAATTCCTGCTTGTTCCTGGAGATAGCATACTTACTCACCTGTAACAGGTGATCTCCGGGAACAGCAGGAATAAGTCTTCACAACCCACCCATCTCCCCTAGGGGTTGACTCTCTCTCTCTCTCTCTCTTTCCCTATCTCTCTCTCTCTCTCTCTTTGTGTCAGCTTTAAACTCAACTGGAGAGAGGCAGTTGGTAAAGGCGGGAAGGGAGCACGCAGGCGCTGTGGGATGCTCCCAAAAGCTTTCCTATAGGACGCTGGGGAGCGTTCCCGCACAGGCTCAGTTGGTACCGACGCTACCCACATGTGAAGACTTATTCCTGGTATTCCCGGAGATCACCTGTTACAGGTGAGTAACTATGCTGTACATGACACACACAGCAGTGGAGCAGGAGCAGCAAGATGCTGCCCACACAGATGTTTGTTTATGTTGCCCACCCACCAGAGGTAAGAAGTCACTGATGCCCCCACACATTGTTTTCACATCCACAGGTAGAGGATCTCCGGAAGAAGGGGCGAGAGTAGAGGCTCCATCATAGTGATTACCTTGCCCGCCTCCAGAGGGGGGCGCAGTCAGAGCATGACGGTGAGTATTGGCAACCTTGCTGCCCAGTAACAAATATCACATTGACCCATCAGCCTGTGTGGTGCCTGCATATGTACATCTGTTATGTGACACACATGATAATGTGCTGATGCCTCCTGCACCTCCTCCCACACAATGGCAACAAATAGGGACAATACCCATCACCCTCCCCCCCCAAACACCCCCCTCCTCCCCCCTGCCACCCCCACCCACCCTATCCACCCTCCTCCACCCCACCCCCACATCAGCCACACCCTCTCCCTGCATGCTGCATGCCCAGTGATGGAACACAGGACAGCACAGGGCACATGTGTGGACGTTACAGGCGCCATCAAACACTCCTGTGACGCCCTTCAGGGGATGGCCGCCGACAGGGCAGCCGCTCCACCTCGGCGGCCACCCGCTGAATGGCTCCCGTCAGCCACTGGTGTGAGTGCACTAGGAAATGCACACGCCACTCCAAGACATCCAGGGCCACATACAGGTCCTGCACACACCTGCCACCACACACACACATAGTCCCAGGGGTCTGAGTGGTGGCATGTGCATGTGACCTGTGTGTGGCCCTGGATGGTGGATCGACATGGCGTGGCTGGCGGGAGCCCACAGTGCCCTGTGCTGCTCTGTGTTCCCAATCACCCTCCCACACCCACACATCCCCCTCCTCCCCCCTCCCACCTCCCACCCACCCACCCTCCACACCTTCCTCCACCCCTCCCCCCAACCCCACATCAGCTACACCCTCTCCCTCCCCTGCCACCCCGCCACCCACCCCTTCCATGCCCCCATCAGCCCCCTCCTCCACTGCACTGTCCACCGGCTCTTCACCCTCCTTCTCGGCCTCGGCCTCCACCTCAGCCCCGTCATCCACCACCACCACCTCCACCTCTGTGGCATGGTGGGCAGGGGGGCTCCTCAGGGCATAAGCAGATGTGGTGGGCTGTTCATCATTGTCATCACCCTCTGTGGAAAATGACAGTCATCAGCACATTATCATGTGTGTCACATAACACATGTACATATGCAGGCACCACACAGGCTGATGGGTCAATGTGACATTTGTTACTGGGCAGCAAGGTTGCCAATACTCACCGTCATGCTCTGACTGCGCCCCCCTCTGGAGGCGGGCAAGGTAATCACTATGATGGAGCCTCAACTCTCGCCCCTTCTTCCGGAGATCCTCTACCTGTGGATGTGAAAACAATGTGTGGGGGCATCAGTGACTATTTGCCTCTGGTGGGTGGTCAACATAAACAAACATCTGTGTGAGCAGCATCTTGCTGCTCCTGCTCCACTGCTGTGTGTGTCATGTACAGCATAGTTACTCACCTGTAACAGGTGATCTCCGGGAACACCAGGAATAAGTCTTCACATGTGGGTAGCATCGGTACCAACTGAGCCTGTGCGGGAACGCTCCCCAGCGTCCTATAGGAAAGCTTTTGGGAGCATCCCACAGCGCCTGCATGCTGCCTTCCCACCTTTACCAACTGCCTCTCTCCAGTTGAGTTTAAAGCTGACACAAATAAGACCTGCAGCTGTGGGGGCAGGGCAGGCAGGGGCTGTGCCCGCACAGCGCAGGAGGTGTGCTGAGGTGCAGGCTCGCCAGCCACGCCTCTATAGGCCCAGGGTCCAGCTCCAGGGCATGCGAGAGGACCAGGTCATCTCTCTGTACCGACTGAGCACAGGGGCTATTAGGGAGCTCTATGAGGATCTAAGACCTGACCTCGAGCCCCTGACTGATCGGTCACATGCCATACCGGATTTGGTCAAGCTCCTTGCTGCCCTACATTTCTTTGCCTCTGGCTATTTCCAGTCATCTGTGGCCGCAGTGGGTGGCATGAGCCGCCCCTCCTTCTCACGCTGTCTCCACCAAGTACTGCTTGCCAAGGTCAGCCGGGTGCGGAATTATATTGCCATTCCATACACTAGGCAACAGTGGTGGACCCTGAACCAGGCCTTTGAGGCGTTAGCCGGGATACCACACGTGATGGGAGCTATTGATTGCACACATGTTGCCCTGGTCCCGCCTAGAGACAGGGAGGTAGTGTTCTGCAACCGCAAACACTATCATTCCCTGAATGTTCAGGTTGTATGTGATGCAAATATGCATATTCTGAATGTGGTCCCAAGGTTTGCAGGGTCCACCCATGATGCTTATATCCTGCATCACTCGGCACTATTCCAACAATTTGAGGCAGGACAGTATGAGGACTGCATATTGCTGGGGGGTGTTTCCCATTTCTGACATGCACATGGTGCTCATGTGACTAGGCGTATGTGCAAATGTGTGTCTTGGAGTAGATCCCTCATTGTGTGTGTGTATCATCTGCCTGTGTGGGATATATGGGGAAGGGGGGGGGGGGGGTTGCCCTCCAAATGCACCCTGCTATGGTACTCTGTAATGCTGGTTGATTGGATGCGAGCATTTGTGTGGTTGTTACATATTATGTTTTCATACATCAGATTTTTACCCTCCACTTTATCCTAAAGAGGTATCTTTTTTTATTGGCAACCAGATCTCAGACTGTGAAAGAGCTAAATATTGAGTTTAAGATAAAATCCTGAACTCTTGCTCTTTAATTGCATCAACGATCTGTTATGTTGCCTATTCTATTTGGCTTTTGTTATTTTTCCTATTGGTTTATTTTAGCTGAGTATGTTTGTTTTAGCTCCCAACATATCTTCTACTAATAAATCGAGTGTTCTAACGCTGTTCGGCCCAAACCAGATATCAAATAAGTCCACTGTCGATTCTCTTCAAATAGTGGTACCAGGGTACTTGAACCAGATAAGTACCCTGTTACCACTATTTAAAGAGAATCGACAGTGGACTTATTTGATATCTGGTTTGGGCCGAACAGCATTAGAACACTCAATTTATTAGTAGAAGATATGCTGGGAGCTAAAACAAACATACTCAGCTAAAATAAACCAATAGGAAAAATAACAAAAGCCAAATAGAATAGGCAACATAACAGATCGTTGATGCAATTAAAGAGCAAGCGTTCAGGATTTTATCTTAAACTCAATATTTAGCTCTTTCACAGTCTGAGATCTGGTTGCCAATAAAAAAAGATACCTCTTTAGGTTAAAAGTGGAGCGTAAAAATCTGATGTATGATACTTGCTAGTATAATTCGCTCTGGAAGGTGATCGCCTTTAGTTTTTGTCAGCGACATATTATGTTTTCGCCAATCCATACAGCTACCCCTTGTCTGGTGTTTCTTAGGTTCCCCCACTCAATCTGTAATAGGGTAGACACCCAGGAAGCTGTAAAAAACATGAGGAGTGATATAGCTAAGCTTGTTGAATGGTCTTAAATTGGCCAGCTGGGATGTCTTGGTAGGAAATGCGAGGTCAGGCTTTTGGGCTGAAGCAATCCAAGGGAGCACTATTGTATAGGAGGTGAAGTACTCTTGTCCACTACAGAAGAGCGGGACCTAGGCGTGGTTATGTCTGCTGATGTCAAAGTAGCTAAACAAGTTGAGAAGGCCAGGGCAAAAGCTAGAAGGCTGGCTGGGTGCATACGGAGATGAATGGCTAACATAAAACAGGAAGGGAGAATGCCTCTGTATATGTTTTTGGTGCGACCTCATTTGGAGTATAGTGTGCAATTCTGGACACTGCACCTTTAAAAGGATGTGCACAGGATGGGATCGGTGCAGAGGGTGGCTACTAAAATGATTAGTGGTCTTCATTATACAGCATATGAAGACAGACCGAAGGATCTTAAGATGTACACCTTGGGGAAAGGAGGGATAGAGGTGATATGATGGAGATGTAGAAATACCTCCGTGGCATATATGTTGAGGGAGAGAGCCTTTGCAAATTGTACGCAAGTTCAGCTATGAGGGAACATGGGATGAGGGTGGAGGGAGATAGATTCAGGGGTGACATGCCACCATATTTGTTTACTGAATAGGTGGTGGATCCATGTAATACTCTCACAGTGTAGGTGGTAGAGATGAGGACAGTAACTGCATTCCAAACAGCATAGGACGAACACAGAGGATCTATAAAGGTAAAAAGGGGACTGTTGTACCTGTTGATATGGACGGACAGACTAGATAGGCCATGTGGTCCTTTTGTGTCATCATATTTCAATATTGCAATGCTGCATAGTTGTGATGTCATATGTTTCTTTCAGGATGTGTTATGCATTTGTTTTGCACATATATACCTGTGTCCATTTGAGGGGACATGAGCTCCTGCTTTAACGTACCTCATTTCTTTCTACAGGTGATGCAGGATATGGGTGTCGCCCCTGGTTGCTGACCCCTGTGCATCAACCACGGACACGTGCAGAGTGGAGGTACAATGAGGCCCATGCCACCAGCCGCTCTGTCATAGAGCGCACCTTTGGCGTTTTGAAGAGTCGCTTCAGGTGTCTGGATAGGACAGGCGGCGCCTTACAATATACTCCACAGACTGTGGCAGAGATCATCATAGCCTGTTGCATCCTGCACAACATTGCTTTCAGGCACAATATCCCTGCAGAGATTAATGAGGGTCTGGAGGATGATCCAATGTGCCCCCCTGTACGTGCCCGTGAGGACACACGTGAGGGCACAGCAATCAGGCGGCAGGTGATTGCACAGCTCTTCTCATGTACGTACTGCATATGTTCCCACATTTGTTGCTATATGTGTATAGAGCTAATACAGGTTAACATTTGTAGACCAATATCAGTAGGATGCAACACTGCACTGACAAGTAACAGACACTGGCTGGCCATCCCAACGTCAAATATAAGCATGACTGAGAACCTAACAATGTTGGCAGGGCAGAACAGAGGGCTGAGGTGGATGATGTGGGTGGGTGGTTTTAGGCTTGTGGGAGTTTTAGGGGTAACATTTGTGGTTTGTGGATGATTGTGATAGCGGCTGCTGTGCAACCACAGTTAGTTGGTGTTAGGCTTTGGGTGCAGCAAGGTGAAAGGCATGTGGTGTGGGTTACACAGTGGGAGAGAGGACCATGTTTGGGGCCACTTGTCCAGCTGTGCGTGTTTTTCATTTGGTATTTTGAGCTGATTGTGTGTGTGGTATGCTCTTGTGAGCTGGATCTGTGGGTCTGTAATTTTTGTATAGCGCTACATGTGATATGTAGCACTATATACATGCTCAGTACTATCTGTCATAATGGTAATTAAAATTCTTACTGCGAGTTAGTGGAACAACACAGTGTGCAGACTGTATAAGTCATCGCGTAGCCCTAACATGGATGCGTTGAAGGATAGGGAACCTGTGCATTGTCCAGCCAGGGTTTTTTTTTCCATTGTAGAATAGACATGCAGTGTAGTGTTGCATATGTACACACAAACAGAGGTGATTCATGCAAGATTAACAAGGTGTAGGTTACAGTAGGCAAGCAGAGAGATCAATGTGGGGGTGGATTGGGTTTTAGGGGTGTTTTCAGGGAAATATTTATATTTTTTTCAGCAAATTGTTTTCAGCAAATCTAGCTGATGACATGTCCACATAAACCCATGACTCAACTACAGGCTGTATAAGTGCATAGAGGAGGAGAGTGCATGCCAAGACACCAACTACATTGCATACCCTAGAGAAGGAACGTAATGGCCACATACACAAAGAGGCTCTGATGGGAGGGGGGTTATTAGGTGCACATATAGGCTATCCATGCTTTGCCATTATCACTTTCACACAGTGGGCTGAAATGCAGCCATCAAGGTCAGGTCAAAAGCAGACATCGGGGTGTGGTTTAGCAGACATAATGCAGACATTGAGATATACGTTTAGCAACTCAGTAGCACACAGCTGTTAATGTTAGTCAAGGTATGAGATATACACACCAGGAAATGTGTTTGGACAGAGGACCCCGGAGGTGCCCCTGCATATTTCCATGTGTTACAGCAATTGACAGCGATGTAGCAGACGACATTGGTACACCAGTACACACAGTGAAGGGGCATTAGGAGCAACATGGGGGACCCAGGATAATACTGCAGCCTTGGAGTGATTTGGGAACACGGTAGGTAGAAAACACTTATGTTCACCAGTGTGTGCGACAACAGGGAGGTGAGGGAGGGGACAGACAGAGTACGGACCCCTGTAGTTTGGCAAAGACATGTCCTTGATGCCTCTCACATGGGAGAGATGTGTACAGTGTGATGGTGAACAGTAAGTCTGTAAAGGATGTTGGGGGGTGTGGAAGCTGGGGACAGTAATGTGCATTGTGTGTTGCACAGCTAGAACATGACATATGTATGTTTCCCTTGTGTTTCCCAATGCACAGGACATAGTTTTTGAAGCTCCTGGTGATGTGGTGCATTGGTAGGGGACTGTACATCAGCCAACATGCTGTGGTCTGGGGTAGGTGGACCTACAGCTATATTGTCTGTGCCAGCATTCAGGGGGAACACATGTCCTAGGTGATCTTTCCTATTGTCCAGATGTTGTGGTTCACCTCTTTTCCCTGCACCTCCCTAAACCATATTTTGCTGTTGGCACACATATCCCCATGTGTTCCTGTCCAGTATGTCTTCAGCAACACTGTCTCTGGGACATGTCCAACAGAGCTGCATGTGTGTGGAGGTTGTAGGTTTTTGGGTGGTGGCCTACACGTGCACCCTTCCCCGACATTGTACCATCAGCCAACACCAGGGTATCATTGCATTTCACAGGGCCTTTATGTGTACAAATCTCTACTTTTGGACATACAGGCCATATGCTACTGCTGGCACGCTGCCCTTAGCATACTGTGTGTGTGTATTCTTGTGTTGGCTGTGTGATGATACAGTGTTCCGGCTATTTACATTATCATGTGTTGTGAGGGGTCTGTACACCTGGGGGGCGGTGGTGACTGTGCTATCTCTACCTTACTGGTGTTTACCGTGTAACCATTGTGGACATGTGTTGTGTGTTGGGAACAGAACTGTGTCTTGTGTTCTGACATACCACTGTTGACCTGCTTTTTGTATCACAGATATTGGCATGACATGGTGACATGGAGATTCTACATATTTCGCTGACATTGTGTCCCTTCACTGTGACCTGTTATGGCCTTTGAGTGGCTCAGAGAATCCAAGACATACACCTGATGCAAGCACAAGGTAGTTTGCACCTTTGTTCTTTTGGTAATGACATCAGCCTTTACATGTTAATGATTTACTGTTTGTGTCATATACATTTCATGTTGGCTCTCTGTTCATGAACGCTGATGCACATAGGATGGAGCTCTGAAACAGCTGTGTCAAATGGGCATGGACAGAACCATATCCATGTGACACCCATGTGTATGCTTCCAATTCAAAATGTCCCCAACATGCAATGTTTATTGTGTTGTGATCATGTCATGTTTGCCTGTGTGTCCCTTTATTATGTGTTTCTTAATGATTGACTCTCTGCAATTTGTGCTGATGTTGCAAGGCGCATACCAATACAATATTTCTCATCTTCTGACAGAGGGCAGAGAACAAACCAGACACATCTATTACAGTGCATCTGGCATCGCCATCACCCACCTGTTGGGGGACACAACACCATGGAACATTTCCTGGAAAATGGTGCCATAGGATGTTTGACCTCTGCGAGTGGGACACATGCCTAGGATGGACAGTATTATTTTTTGATTGCTACTTTGGCCATGGCAGACATATCCAAGACACTGCTGCTGCCATGCTCTGGCTGGGAGTCATGCTCATCGCAGGAGACACACAGGACCTTTCATGTACTGTGGCATATTGGGATGTGACACTTGACTATGCATGCCCAGGGTTGCAAGGATAGTCTTAACCTGACATGTTGGATTGCAGATACGCTTTGGACTTTGCACACTGTGTACTGGTCCCCACGTGTGAAGCAGGGATTGCCATTATCACTGTATGTTGCACATTCCTCCACAGTTGTTTCTTTTGGCCATGTGTGTGACATGGAACACAGGATATGCTCATCTGTTTGTTTCAACACAAGCATACAGACATGCGTGTGGCATAGGGGTAGCGATGGAGAGGTCCTGTTGTCTATGTCCACCTACTCTCCACCTGGACATGATACAGGTTTTGCCACAACACCGCTTTAATGCATCCTGGATTGATGTTTTCAATCACCAAGGGTGTTTGCGTGCATGTGTGGCATCAATGAATCATGTTGAAATGTCAACGGTGCATGTGCATATGACTGACTATGTTGGCGAAACACAGCACGAGGCAATATGGCTTCTGTGTGGCTTACTGTAACATGTTTGCCCTTAATTTCCCTCTCTATAAACTGTTTCTTGTGTTTGTTTACTGTACAGAGGTGACACTCTGCATTGATTTACAAACCTTGCATTGCATGTCTGCACAGTCCTATTTATCCCCTGAGGTAACGACACTCACATTGCCACGTTATATTTGGAGTGTCGCAGTATGAGTGTCCGTTGTCTTCCTTCAATTGTGCATTCCATGTACGGTGATATATGTGTATAGACACTGTCTACACACCAACCGGTGCAGGGGGACCTCCTGCATGGTGTTATCTCTGCATGTTTCTGCAGGTAGTTTTCATTTGAATTCTGTCTGTGTTCATGTGCCTCTGCTACCTGTTAGCATATCCTCATTGTGCATTTGATGATTGTTTAGGGTTACATTGTTTCAGCTTGGATTCCTATATCAGGCATTATGTGGTAGCTGTAACATTATTTTCAATCTGTGGTTCTAAAGTTAAAACGTTTGAACAACATATGCTGTTTTCATTTGTGTGCCTCCTGTGTTGCCAGATAGATATATTTTAGGGAACAGATCAGGATTGATGTGTGTTGGTCCCTCATCATGCACCGCCTACTGTCTACATGCACTCATATGTGAGTAACACATTTGAGGCGTGCGGCAGCATGTAGGGGTGGGGGCCTAATGCATAGTGCTGCACATTATGTCTCCTGCCCTTCATTTGTAGACGGGCCAGTGACCTTTCTGTCTTTCACCTTGGATCCACTCACCTTGATATTATGATGGCGGTATCTACACTATCTGAAGATGAACCCAAATAAAAATATGTGTTTGATATACATTTGTCTCTGCTGCTGCTTGATCATGGTGACAAACGTGCAATACAATGTGTGCCTTTGAGACAGTCCTGACTCCTTGTGACCCAGAGACTCCAGGGTTTTCTTGTCAGTGTCACTGGAAGTAGATTATTAGGTATTTCTTCCAAGGTAATGGAGGGTTAAGTGACTTGCCCAAGGCCACATGGAGTGCTAGTGTGAATTGAGCCCTGGTTGCTTGGTGACCAAGCCAGTTTTCTAACCACCAAGCTACTCCTCCACTCTTTGATCACATTGACACTTGTATCTACTGATTTGCTGGTCATGTACATGGCCCACCTGTGCTCACATCCTTGTACGGTGGCAGCTGTGTATCTGCCAGCCATTTGCAACATCACTGGGTATTACAGGTTCCCATACACACCCTCCCTTTGGGGTAGTATTTTTGCGCTGTGCTCAGTGTGCTGTTTGGGGTAGTGGTTAGAGGCATGTTATAACGCCATAGGTTACAGGTTTGATCCCCACATGTGGTTTACCTTTTCTTTTCTGTTGTGCTAACTGGACCATTAGGTACCAGCAGGTTCATCACCTTTGCACACACTCTTCCCTCTCTTCACTGTACATCAAGGTGTGCCCTCTGTGCTGCCTAGCCATCACATATCTGTTACATAGGTCTCTTTCTTTATGGTGTTTACATGGCAGTGCGCTTGGGGGTTTTGTATTGCTGTGGTTCAGCTGGTGTGTGGTACACCTGTTTGCATGTTTAATTCTCTCCTGTCCTGTTCCAGATTTTGCACCAGCTCCACAGAGCATCCTCTGCTGCCCTTGGGGTTTAGTTTCTTTCCTCTTTTGAATGCTGTATCCACTGCATAACATTTCATTGTGTGTGTGCATGTGTCTCTGGTCCCAATTGCAGACTGTGATCTGATCTGTACACAGCAGATCTGCATGTGCATTTGGTCATGGTTACTGTTGGGGGTTTGCCTGTCCTGACAGCCAGCAGGCGTCTTGTGTGATGTCCTGCACTATTTTTGTATGCAGCCTTTGTACTGAGCTCACGTTGGTGGTGTGTCCTACCGGTTTGTGCATTGCCATTTGTGGTAGTGGTCATAGGTGTGATTCCTCTCTGTTCTCTTTCATTTGTATGCTTGTCCTGCAGAACTAGTTTTCATTCCTGACAGTCATATCTGTGCAGATCTGTGTTGTGAGCACATTGTACCCTCATCAGAGTTGTGAACCATCCTTCTGTCCATCTAAGTGTGTCTGCCAGCTGTGTGCCATCCTACCCTGATGTGCATGCTTCTACCCCACGTCCTGCACTCCTACACATTCCGGCATTGCAGCTCTCCCTGGTTGCCTCTCCTGTGTGTGCTCTGCATAGCACTGCTACTCCACTGTCATCCTGATATTTCACCTATCCTGCCATTTCTGGCTCCTCTGCTGCACACATCTTCCCATCCTCTGTCACACACTGTTATTACTGCATGGTACATTACCATCACTCTGTGCATAGCTACAGCTGCCCCCGATATGTTTGTCCATTTTTCTAGCTGCCACATGGGTTGGAGCTGATTTGTGTGGTCCATCAGCTCTGATCTACGTCCTTCTTTTACTTATGCATTGTCTTTCCTTTCTGCTCTGTGCAGTGTTTGGGTTACGTGTGTATTTGGCACATACCTCCCAAATACGCACATACATGTGTATTTGGGAGGAGTGGTTAGGACAAGGTACTTTGGGCCAGAAGGCTGGGGGTTCAAGTCCCACCTGGGGACAGCAATCTCAGGCTGGAGGGACTGGGATTTCTAGTCCTATAGGCACTCCTTGTGGTCTTGGGCAAGCCACTTAACCCTCCATTGCTCATGTTCCCTGTAAGTATTAGTGTATGTGTGTCATATCCCCTCTTGTTAAATGTATCTCCCATTTGACCACTTTGACCCGGTGAAAAGCGGGATATAAATACAGCTAAATAAATAAATACCTCTCTTGCCCTTCAAATTGGGGGACCTTACTGCTGTTGGCCAACATTTTTGGGTTCACCTATACATCCTTGGGGCATCTTACGCCACACCTTCTATTCAGGCAGCTTATGGGGTGCCTACTATGGTGCCTTGGGAGATGGCAACCTTTCAACATGGCCTCTGGGGAACATTATAACTCGCCTTCACTGACGTGGTTGTTTAGGAGGTGCCTTCTGGTGCACCCTAAAAGGTGCATTAATTTATGGCACTAGGGTGGGGTTCTTTTTAGATGGCAGCACAGATTGTTGTACAGATGCAAGCAGAAAAAGGAATTACCTCAGCCAACCTTATTCATTAGGTACACTGGGGATTCAAGCTCATGACCCCCGCACCATAAGTCAGTGTCTTAACCATTGTGCTACACTGCTATTTCTTCTTGCATGTCAGCGCACCTACTTAAGATCTTCATGCGTTAAAATGCACAGTGCTGCCATCAAAAACAGTGCTGTGACCTTGCGGTGCCTCATAGGGCACCCTATAAAGCACCCTATAAGCAACATTCTAGGGTGCCTGGGTGGACAGTGCACTTTATAATATGCCCTCTGGAGTGCCTTAAAGGCCGGCTGATGCGGCACCTTATGTTAAAGCACTTTGAGTGTGTGTTTGCTTGCTGAACAGATTGAAATTAAACTGGGAAATGCATCAGACAGCACTGGGTAAAAGTATAATTATTCATCAGGCCCACTTGGGACTCTAACTCACAATTCTTGTACCATCAGTCAGTGTTTTAACCATTATGCTACACTGCTGTTCCTCTTTGCATGTCAGCGCACCTACTTAAGATTTCCATGCGTTAACATGCACAGTTCTGCCATCAAAAACAGTGCTGTGACCTTTCGGTGCCTCATACGGCACCCTATAAAGTGCACTATAAGCAACATTCTAGGGTGCCTGGGCGGACAGTGCACTTTATAATATGCCCTCTGGAGTGCCTTATAGGGTGGCTGATGCGGCACCTTATGTTACAGCACTTTGAGAGTGTGTTTGCTAGCAGCAGTAATTAAAAAAAAATAAAATGCCTCATAATGCAATATTACACATAACAGGTAGTGCCTCAGCCAGCTTTATTCATTGGGCACAGTGGGGGATTGAACCCATTATCCCTGCACCATCAGTCAATGTCTTAACCATTATGCTATGCCACTGTTGCTGCTTACATTTTAGCACAACTACTTCAGCTTAACACACGTTAACATGTGCAGTGCTGCCATCAGAAACAGTGCTGTAACCTTGCCGTGCCTCATAGGGCACCCTATATGGCGCCCTATAGGCCACCCTTTAAGCAACATTGTAGGGTGCCTTGGCGGACAGTGAACTTTAAAATGTGCCCTCTGGGGTACCTTATGGGGTGCCTTATGCAGCACCTTATGTTACAGCGCTTTGAGAGTGCGTTTGCTAGCAGCAGTAAATAAAATAAAATTAAAATGCCTCATAATGCAATATTACACATAACAGGTAGTGCCTCAGCCAGCCTTATTCATTGGGCACAGTGGGGGATTGAACCCATGACCACGGCACCATCAGCCACTATCTTAACCATTGTACGGCAGCTCTGTTCCTCTGTTTGCACATCAGCACGCCTGCTTATGCTTCCCGCGCGCGTTTCTCATGCGCTAATGTGCGTGGCGCACATTAGCGTGCAGCACACATTAGCGCACAATAATCCCGGTTTGCTATGTTAAGACTGAAACACCCACTCCTTATATGGCATTCTGCACACTAGCGCCGGGCGCACATTAAGACGGTTTAGTAAACATACCCCTATGTTTCTATGGTATGCAAATGTATATCATGCATATTCATTAGGGACAGCATGAAAACCTGAACAGTGTTTGGCCCACCAGGACCGGAGTTGGGAACCTCTGCCCTAGAGCAGCGGCCAACAGGGGCAGAAACACCCGCACCCACAGGCTCCATTATCCAAAGCCTCATGGAGAGGCAGGATGTTGGGCCCTGCAGGATGTTGGGCACTCCCAATACTAGCACTTGCATACCTTAGCAATGCTGCCCTAAATCTGGGAATACGTTACACATATATCAAAAGGTTGCTATGATTAATGGCAGATAGCAATTCCTAAGTTTAGCTCAATTTGCTGATTGAGCTGCATCATAGCAACCTTTCTGATGTCTGTGGAGTGTGTTTCAGTTCTGGTTTCTGACAGTGTTTACCACCCTGGGGAGTGACCCCAACAGTATTGCATACCATAGCCATGCCTGCACTGTGCCCAGGACTGGTGTGGTGGCCAGGGCTGACAAAAGCCTCTATATTTGCACAATGCTGGCATAGGTGTGGGAGTGTGTGTCTGTCTATCCAGTGTGTGGTGGCTGCCAACACCTTACTCAGCCCACAGTGCTTGCACTGTTTGCACTGTTTTCAGTGTTAGCCTGCCAATGTGCATAATGAGGAGCAAGGTACTGTGGGTATGGCCCAGACAGGGTGGCCTGGGCAGGATGCATCTTCACAGGGCATAGGGCAATGGATGGGACATTGTAGTGCCCGGCCACCACCTGCACGGACAGGGTGGCCACAGCATGTCCTGCTGGGTGGTCACTCTCAACCTGACTGAGTAGTGACCACGGCATGGCTAGGTTCCCCCATAGTGCTATGTAGTATTTATCTCAAGTGATGTTTATGGGTTCTCTTTTTTGGGGGTTCCAATCACTCATTTATCTGTTTGGTGTGTATGCTGATATCCCAGTTTTGGGTGCATGCATCTCCTTCTGGAACATGGACTAGCTAGCAGACTGTCTGCAGTTAGTATGTGTATGCCTGGAACACCTTGCAGGGTGAAGCAGCTAGAGACTCACTGCGCTTGCTGCTGGAAAATGTCAGATAGTGGTGGGGGAAAGCTGAGAATTTCCAGGCCTACTGTCTGTCTGCCATGCCTTATGGATTTGTACAGATCTGCAATGACTGCTCTGTAGGGTGCCTGCTCCCCTGCAGTACTGGGGTTGATGGTCCCCTCTACTGCCACCATTGCAGGGAGGTAGAATGTGGATCTGTTGGTGGGAGATCCTGTTTCCCACCCTGAGCTGGTGGGGGGGTGGCGGTACATAATCAGCCTATGGGTCCAAACACCCCCCTTCACCTACATCATGTGACCATGGCACCAACACAGAATATGCACTATTCTGGGTGCATCATAGCCCATAAGGGCTAGACATGACTGTAAAATACAGATGTAACCTAGGTGTGTCCGCAGGAACCACACACCTGCACACTGTGGAAATGGTGCTAGACACCCCACCTCACCCTCAGGGTGAGCACAGTACCCGCACAATGTGACGATCTGTAGCTACTCTATTCCAGTAACACACACGGTCAGTACCCCCTACCAGGCTGAGGTGCTGTGGGGGTGCATACCCATCTTGTGATCATCTGTAGACTGCTGATTTGCATGTGCGGTGCATCATGGGTACGGGTGGGTTAAACCCACCTGGTAACCACAGCAGACAGTTTGTATGGTGACCTGAAGTCCTTCTGTAGCCAGCCAGTCAGGGGTTTATTAGTAGCTGTAGCCCACTGGTTACTTCACTGCTTGTGAAGCCAGAGGTCATGTGTTTGATCCCATGATAGGGCTGTCTGAGGCATTTTCTTTTTTTAAATGTAAATTAGTGCTGCCAGCAAAAACACACTCACAGTGCTGCAACCTTAAGGTGCCTCATAAGGCGCCCTATAAAGCGCCCTCTAAGGCGCCTTATAAGTCGCCCTATAGGGAGCATTATAAGGTGCCTAGGCAGACACTGTACTTTATAATGTGCCCTCTGGAGTGCCTTATAGGGCGCCTTATGCGGCACCTTAGGTTACGGCACTGTGAGGGTGTGTTTGCTGGCAGCACTAATTTAAATTAAAAAAGAAAATGCCTTAGACAGCACTGATTTAAAGTAAAGGGTAAGGTCTCAAACAGCCTTGCTCATTAAGCCCATTGGGGTACAAACTCAAGACCCTTGTGTCATCAGTCAATGTATTAACCATTGTGCTACACCTCTGTTGCTGTGCTTGTTGGTCAGCGCGCCTAATTAAGGCTAACGCGCGTTAATGTGCCACGGCTCCCTCTATCGCACGAAAACGGACTTTATCGCACGATAACCCAAAATGCTACCTTTAGACTGGAACGCCCACTACCTTATATGGCATTTGTCACAGTTAGACTGCAACTAAAGCCGATAACATTAAGACGGTTTAGTAAACATACCCCTAAGAGATTATTACATACTGTATGCACTGCCTGTGGGGACTTGCACATACGTGCAATGGAAAATTGCCCAACTTACACATGCATAGCCCCTATAGAGAGTAGTCATCATGGAGACATGCATCCACATGCTGAAATAGAGGTGAACATCTGGAGGGCTTTTTTTTGGCACCTAAATGGTACCTGTATGTTTGCATATGCAGAGCCCACCTCCACCCCATGTGAAATGTCTGCATATCCATATTTTCCATGCCAGAGAAGAACAGAATTACCACGAGACAGTAATATTTCCCCAGGGCAGAGACCTTAATGCTGTGATGGATGGTTCTTGAGTGAGAATTGCTGCTCTACTCCCCATAAAAGCACAAGCCTCACCACACTTCAGCAAGAAGGATCTCGGAGAGGATCCACATAGCCCTGGTGAGGTGAGATCACCATTTTACACCTAAAAACACAGCTTATGGGTGAATGCCTAGATGCTGACAGAAATCCAGTGTGTAGGCCAGGAAGTTAGATAGATATGGCTGGGCCAAAAATGAGTACTGACAGACTAGATCCCCAGGGCAACACTCTCTGAGATTCAGGAAAGAGCAGGCACAGCAGTCAGAGCAAAGAGAACAGTTCATCCACAGAATATCTAGAAGCCAAATCTAAACCCTGCACAGAGAGCATACATACACATGCAAGCATACTGTAGAAGTAATAAAATAAAATGTGCCATAAGGCCTGCAGGACAGGGCTTACACATGGTGAGTGCTAGAAACCAGGAAGCCTAAAGGAAGGGGTGGCACCTGTGCCCTGCACCTGTACAGAGAAGATCCTAAAACCAGAGGCAACATGGGGAGAGAAGTCAGGTGGCTGGCAGGGGAAGAACCAGTGAAAGGAGTATAGTCTTAAGCATGAATTCCTCATGTATCCATAGCAGATATTTCCATATATTCCATGACTTGGGGGTATGTTTACTAAACCGTGGTAATGTTACCCGCGTTAGGTTCCACGGTAATGGTACAGATGCCCATATAAAGGCATGGGAGTTGCAACATTATGGCAAGCTGTATCAGCTAACATGCGTTACAAGGCACCTTAGACTAACGTGCGTTACAAGGCACCTTACTTATAAGGCACCTTACAAGGCACATTACAAGGCGCCTTATTTAGGTGCCTTGTAAGGTGTCTTATAAGTAAGGTGCCTTGTTAGGTGCCTTATAAGGTGCCCTATAAGGTGCCTTGTAATGCGCCGTATAAGGTGCCTTGTAAGGTGCCTCATAAGGTGCTTTGTAAGGTGCCCTATAAGGCTCCCTAGGCTAAGCGCCATATTAGGCATCCCTGGACAAGGCACCTTAGAAGGCACCCTGGGTTATGGAACCATAGGTTAAGGTGGCCTAACAAGGTTACGGTGCCTAGGTTAGTGTGCTCTAAGGGCTGCAAGGTGCTTCAGGATGACATGCATGACCTGTGAGACACAGCGATAGATGTAGCCCTAATACTAGAAAGAGCATGGAGGAAAGGCAATGAACAGGTGAGTGAAGGAGGGAGAGCTGGGAGCTGCTGGACCTGCCATATCTGTGGGCATTCCATGTGGCTGCCAGTACTGTTGACAAACATGGTGGGGGCAACTGTACCACAGCACAGGGTATTGGCAATGTAAAGTACTGGAAAGACAATGGGTGGAAGACAATGGGAATACATGTCCCCCAGTGGAGGCGGAGGTGGCAGGATAGTTACAATGATGGGAGGACAGAGGAGTGGTGGTACCATGCAGATCAGGCACAGGTGAGGCAAGCACGAAGAGGCGCAATGCAGGAAAGGGTAGCAGTGCAGGACACGGGGTGGCAGCCTGCACAGGCAGACAGGACTCTACACAGCTGACAGATGCAAAAAGACGGACCAAAGGAATATTGGCAACTGTGGCAAGGGTATTATGGGCTGGCAGCACAGCTCTGCAAAAATATGACTGTAACAGGCATGCAAGCTAGAAAGACTAGAAAAGCATCAACAAAGTACTTTTAGTTTAAATTTAAAACACAGAAGAGAGCTTTCTGGTTAAATTTAGAACACAGCAAAGAACTTGTAGTTTAAATTTCATAATAAGTTAGAGCCTAGCAGCAGCAAAGAGCTATAATTTAAATCAAATAAGAATATAGATTAGCACAAAAAGCAAAACAGGGTCAGTACTCTTGAGCAGCAAATAGTCTTCTAGAGACCTTTACAAAGAGGCCTTCTACCTAGGGGGCAAGAGACCTGTGAAACTTTTTCAATAGGTGTAAACACCAGGTGGCAGATCAAAAGGCCATTTTGAAAGACTCTTTCTATCCAAGCAAGGACTGTTAATCATCCAGGAAGTTGGTCACAGCTTACCTCAGCAGCACAGGCATAAATAGCTCAACCAGAGCTCTGTGATCCTAGTCTTGAAAGACAAGAAAAGGGGACTGTTACTTCTGGAGAGAGATCTGCAATTGTGAGTATATACTTCTGGGAATTTTCTGAAAGGAATTATTTTTATTAAAGCTAATTAATCTGTGAACCCACTATTTTTTGTTAAATCAGTCAGAGCCTAGTAGCAGCAGTTTAAGTTTACATTTAAAACACAGAAGAGAGCTTTCTGGTTAAATTTCATACCCAGCAGAGAGCTTGTAGTTTAAAATTAATAGTCATTCAGGGCCTAGCATCAGCAAAGTACTTTTAGTTTAAATTTAAAACACAGAAGAGAGCTTTCTGGTTAAATTTAGAACCCAGCAGACAGCTTGTAGTTTAAATTTCATATTAAGTTAGAGCCTAGCAGCATCAAAGAGCTATAATTTAAATCAAATCAGAATATAGCTTACCTCATCAGCACAGGACAGGGTACTGTGTAGCAGCCCTCTTTTAATAAGTGATATTTCCCTCCCTCCCTCCCCACACCCACTTACCCCTGGGATAATCGTAGCTTTATAGGTACTTACACATTTTAACAAACAGGAGGTGCTCTCAGGTGAAGTTCATTACCAAAATCAGTCATACACTAAGGACCTGAGATTAATTAAGCTTCAGGTGAACAAGGTATATTAAACGTATTAGGTACAGTTTTATTGGCAACCCTTAGTAAGTAAAGAACTTAAAGATCTAAACAAAAACTTAAAACTAAGATGCAGACAGCAGTCCAGCAGCGAGATGGGGGCTTTCCAGTCTTTTGCATTGAGTGTCACATGTATGATTTTCTCCCAGTTGGTGAGAGGTCTTACGTGTGCACTAGGTGCAAGGAGCTCTTTGCTCACAGGGAACGAGTCCGTTCTCTAGAGGCTAGAGTAGCAGACTTGGAAAACATAAGACAGACAGAGAGGTACATAGACGAGACCAACAGGGATATAGTCCTGAAGTCCCACCTCCAGTCTGGCAGCATCCCTGTTGCCATGGAGAAGAGAGGTCATGTGACAGGAGCGCATCATCCTGGTGTGGCAGGAAGTGATCCTGTAAACAGGACCTGTCCTCCAGGAGATGTAAAACCCTCTCGCACCGAGGAAGTTTCTCCAGGGCCATGTGCCCATGAGGGAAGGGTTAGGACAGCCGTTATAGTTGGTGATTCAATCATTAGGCATGTAGATAGCTGGGTGGCTGGTAGACGTGAGGATCTCCTGGTAACATGCCTGCCTGGTGCAAAGTTAGCGGACCTCACGCACCACCTAGATAAGGTCTTAGATAGTGCTGGGGAGGAGTCTGCTGTCTTGGTACATGTCGGTACCAATGACATAGGAAAATGTGGTAGGGAGGTTCTGGAGGCTAAATTTAGGCTTTTAGGTAGGAAGTTGAAAGCCAGAACTTCCAGGGTAGTGTTCTCCGAAATGCTTCCTGTTCCACGTGCAGGACCAAAAAGGCAGGCATAGCTCCGGAGTCTCAATGCGTGGATGAGACAATGGTGCAGATATGAGGGTTTTGGATTTGTTAGGAACTGGGGAACATTCTGGGGAAAGGAGGGGCTCTTCCGAAGGAATGGGCTTCAGCTTAACCGGGATGGAACCAGGCTGCTGGCATTAACCTTTAAAAAAGAGATAGAGCAGCTTTTAAATTAGATAATAGGGGAAAGCCGACAATCACCCAAGAGCGGATGGGTTCGGAAGAATGTATCCTTGAAGGATACTACCAAAAGCAGAGAGGTTCCAAAAAAGAGTAAAGTAGCCCAAATGCCCTCGAGTATGGAGCAGACAGAGCTCAAAGATCCCAAATTACCCATGTCTACCAATAGCCAAATTAATATGAATAAAATACAGTCTCTAAAATGCTTGTATGCAAATGCTGGAAGTCTAAAAAAATAAGATGGGAGAGTTAGAATATATAGCACTAAATGAGAGGTTAGATATGATTGGAATATCAGAGGCATGGTGGAAGGAGGACAACCAGTGGGACACTGTGATACCTGGGTACAAACTATATCATAATGATAGAGCTGATCAAATTGGTGGAGGGGTTGCGCTCTATGTTAGAGAGGGCATTGAGTCAGAAAGGATTAAAGTTTTGCAGGAAACAAAATTTGCTGTAGAATCTCTATGGATTGAAATTCCATGTAAAAAGTGGAAGGAAATGGCAGTGGGGGTGTTCTATCAACCACCGGGCCAGAATGAACAAATGGATGAAAATGCTCAAAGAAATCAAGGAAGCAAACAAAAGTTACAGTGCAGTAATAATAATGGGTGATTTCAATTACCCCGGTATCAACTGGGTCAGTGTCACGGCAGGATATGCTAGGGAGATAAAGTTCCTAGATGAAATAAATGACTGCCTCTTGGAGCAACTGGTTCATGAACCGACCAGAGGGGAAGCCATATTACACCTAGTCCTTAGCGAAACACCAGATCTAGTGCAAGAGATAAGGGTGTTGGGGCCACTTGGCAATCATGATCATAGCATGATCGCCTTTGATTTAATTAGTGGAGGAGGGATAGTATGGAAATCCACAGTACTACCTTTTAACTTTCGAAAGGGAGACTATGATAAAATGAGGAAAATAGTTAAGAAAAAACTAAAAGGAGCAGTTGCAAAGGTTAAAGACTTACATCAAGCTTGGGTGTTGTTGAAAAATACTATCTTGGCAGCCCAGATCAGCTGTATTCCACGCTTTAAGAAAAGTAGAAGGAAGTCCAAAAAACTGCCAGCATGGTTTAAAGGTGAGGTCATAGAGGCTGTTGTTGCCAAAAAAACATCTTTCAGGAAATGGAAAAAAGCGTCAAACGACGAAACCTGGAAAGAGCACAAGCACTGGCAAGTTAAATGCAAGGCATTGATAAAGCAGGCAAAGGGAGAATTTGAGAAGAAGCTTGCTGTGGAAGCAAAAACGCGAAATAAAGATTTTTTCAAGTACATTCGTAGCAAAAAACCTGTGAGAGAGTCAGTTGGTCCATTAGATGATAGAGGAGTTAAAGGGGAACTAAGAGGCGACAAGGTGATAGCGGAGAGACTGAATGAATTCTTTGCTTCGGTCTTTACTAAGGAAGATGTAGGGATGTTACCCATGACTGAGATGGTATTTAAAGGTGCGGAAGAATTGAAGGAAATATCGATACATCGGGAAGATGTATTACAACTATTAGATAAACTGAAGAGTAGCAAATCACCTGGGCTGGATGGTATACATCCAAGGGTGTTGAAGGAACTGAAATATGAGATTGCAGACCTCCTATTAGTAATCTGTGAACTATCATTAAAATCATCTCTAATACTTGAAAATTGGAGGATCGCCAATGTAACACCAATTTTTAAAAAGGGTTCCAGGGGTGATCCGGGAAACTACAGACCGGTGAGCCTCACGTCAGTACTGGGAAAAATGGTAGAAACCATCATAAAGAAAAAAATTACTCAGCTTGTAGATAGTCATGGCCTAATGGGAGACAGCCAACATGGCTTTAGACAAGGAAGATCTTGTCTTACTAATCTGTTATGTTTTTTTGAAAGTTTGAATAAACAGGTGGACAAAGGTGAGTCGGTTTATATAGTGTATCTGGACTTTCAGAAAGCCTTTGACAAGGTCCCTCATCAGAGACCTTTGGCAAAACTAAAGAGTCATGGGATAGGAGGCAGTGTACTACTGTGGATCAAGAACTGGTTAAAAGATAGAAAGCAGAGGGTTGGGCTAAATGGCCAATTTTCCCAATGGAGAAAGGTGAATAGTGTTGTACCCCAGGGATCTGTGCTGGGTCTGCTGCTTTTTGACATATTCATAAATGACCTGGAAATTGGAATAACAACTGAGGTTATCAAATTTTCAGATGACACAAAACTATTTAAAGTTGTTAAAACCCAAGAGGATTGTGGAAAATTGCAAGAGGATCTTGATAAATTAGAAGACTGGGCATCAAAATGGCAGATGAAATTTAATGTGGACAAGTGCAGTTATGCACCTAGGAAAGAACAACCCAAACTATGGTTACACAATGCAAGGTTCCACATTAGGAACCACCACCCAGGAAAAAGATTTAGGTGTCATTGTGGATAACATGTTAAAACCCTCGGCCCAGTGTGCAGCGGCAGCCAAGAGAGCAAATAGAATGCTAGGTATCATAAGGAAAGGAATGGAAAATAAAACAAAAGATAATATAATGCCTCTATATCGTTCCATGGTGAGACCGCACCTTGAATATTGTGTGCAATTCTGGTCGCCGTATCTTAAAAAGGATATAGAGTTATTAGAAAAGGTTCAGAGAAGAGCCACCAAAATGGTAAAGGGGATGGAAGGATACTCCTATGAAGAAAGGCTAAAAAGGTTAGGGCTCTTTAACCTGGAAAAGAGACGGCTGAGGGGCGATATGAAAGAAGTCTATAAATTAATGAACGGAGTGGAACGGGTAAACGTAGATTGATTGTTTACGTTATCAGAATATAGAAAGACTAAGGGACATGCAATGAAGCTACAGGGTAAACTATTTAAGACTAATAAAAGAAAATATTTTTTCACTCAACGTGTAATCAAACTCTGTGATTTGTTACCGGAGGATGTAGTAAACGCTGTTAGTATAGCTGGGTTTAAAAAAGGTTTGGACAAGTTCCTGGAGGAAAGGTCCATAAACCATTATTAAGGAGGGACCCAGGATATCAATGCTTGACCCAGTACAAGCATTGCGGAACCTGTGTCATTTGAGGAAACTGCTAGGTATGTATGACCTAGATTGGCCACTTTTGGAAACAGGATACTGGGCTTGATGGACCTTGGTCTGACCCAGTATGACATATCTTATGTTCTTATGCTCTTATATGAGTAGGAGAGGCATGAAAGGAGGGAACAATGAGGAATTGAACCCATGAAGACTGCTGAAAACGGCATTGTACTAACCAGTAGGCTATACCATCATGGCACACCTCACAGCAATGGCTGGGTACAGAAGGACTGCAGGTCACCGCACAAACCGCCTGCTCTGAGTGCCAGGATAGGGTAACCCCACCAGTACCCATGATGCAATGCACATGCTGAATAGCTGTCTACAGCTGATCACCAAATGGGGGTCTGCACCTCTCCGGTACCTCAGCTTGGAAAGATGACTTGACAGTGCTTGATACTGGCACAGAGTAGCCACAGACCATGCCATTGTGCAGGTTCTGTGTTCACCCTGAGGTAAGGATGGGTGCCCAGCTCTAGGTCTGCAATACATGTGATGCTAGAGATAGGGCCTGCTGTCCATCCCCATTGCTACCATTCTGTGATAGGTGGTCCTTGCAGTACATCTGAAGGTAATTTGGTGTCTATCTGTATTCTACAATCACATATGGTCCTCTGGGACCAGACACCACCCAGATTAGTGTGTACCTAGTGTTAGAATCTGGCTGACATGGGCACGTGATATCAGGGCAGATGGGTTTCTAGAAGTGCATGAGGCTTGTGTAGCAATGCCTCTACAGGTCAAAGTGGAATACACTATATACACCAAAGGGCCCACAATCACTCTTTTTGTAGGTAAAGGACAGGTGCCTGAGCTGCAGTGAAGCAACCTCCATCCTGCTGATATAAGACAGCCCTCCAGGCTGGGTGGGCCAGAACCATACCGGTGACAGGGGCAGTGACAAAACAGCAGTAATGCTGGGGTTAGGTCTAGAAAACCCCAACTGCCTCACACCACCCTGTGCCATTTACTAGCAAATGGCACATCCACACTGCACCTACCACACCCTATAAGGTGCTCCAACCATGCACAGCTCAACTACAGACAATCCCCTAGCCAATCCATAATGCATACTCACAGAGAAACTATGGACACTAAGCAGGTATCTCAGTGATTAGACCCCAGTACTAAAAACACACAAATACCACTGGCAACAGAAAGTGTAGAGCACTATGTGGGAACCTAGACATGGCATGGTCACTGTTCGGTCAGAGTGAGTGTCCTCCCAGCATGACATGTTGCGGCCACCCTGTCCATGCAGGCAGAGATTGGGCACTACAGTGTCCCAGCCATTGCCCCACACCCTGTGAAGATTCATCTTGGCCAATCCGCCCTGTCCAGGCCATACCCATAATACCTTTTTCCTCATTATGCACATATTCAGGCTAATGCTGGTAACAGTGGGACATTGTGGACCCAGTAAGGTGTGGGCAGCCACAGAACAATGGATAGACATACACACACACTCACTCCTATTGCAGCATTGTGCAAAGATAGGGGTGATTGGCAACCCTGCCCGCCACACTGGATCTGATCACAGTGCTGGCATTGCTAAACTGTTCAGGAGGTAGTAGTAGTGCTCTGGTGATAACTGTAGCTCCGTGCTGGGGCCAACAGCCTGACTCTCCATACAGCTTTGGATTGTGGAGCCTGTGTGAGTGTGTGCTTGTACCACTGTTCGCCGCTGCTTTGGGCTTTGCACATGTTGCTGTTGTATCTGCATTGTAGGATAAAATATAGGGACATGTTCTGCAGGATCCACATCTGGAACTTGAACTTGTGACCGTCTGTTTCTGGACACATTGGCTGTGCGTACTGCACCACACTGGTGCCACAAATGCACAGTAGTCCCTGGATCTACCTGTACATTTCCTCAGCCAGACCTTATATATTGCACTGCATACCACGTACTGGTTCAGGGCATGGCCTAGGTCCACTGCCGGCAGGTGCCACTGCCCCCTCCAGTACAGTCACACACCCCCCTGTCATGCTGACGTGATCATATGCTGTCGGTGCTGGTAGTGCGCAGTCCAAGGTCATCCACTGTGTGGGTAGGCGGTTGCCTAGGGAGCGGGGTCTGGGGTGGGGAGGCATACATGTGCATCCTCACATCCGCCCCATCACCGCCTGCCAATATTATGTCCCTTCTGCTTGGGGAGGATTGGCTGGGGGAATGTCAGGTCAGGGCCCTGGCAACTGTTAGGTAGGGTGGACCAGGTAGATGTAGGTGGATTGTGTTTGGCTTTTGTCAGCTGCTGTCTTGCTGATGTCCGGTTTCTATGTTCCTATGTGCAACCTAGGCAACTGCCTAGTCCATCCTGTGCCCCAGCTGCCCCCCACTACATGTCCCTCCTGCAGCCCCCTAGGCCCCATTTGCACCATTATCATAGTGGTGTCTTATACTTGGGCACTATGCTGTTGCTGCAAATGGAGCACTACTATCATTTTTCTTTGGCTCCCTGCCTATGCTGTACATTGCTGACACTGAAATGGTTTCTCTCTCGCAAATGTGTGCTAATGCCAGGTTTTCAGTCGTGGTAAGATTCAGCCCTTCAGTTCGCCGCATTAGTGTGGAAGGGGCCTCTCCCCGTCCACTCCCCGCCCATTGACCCCCTTCTCTCCGCCCTCTCTCCACCCTCTGTGGGACTTCCTGCTGCCAGGAACATTAACGCGTGTTAGGTAACATTTTCGCGCGTTAACGTAGCATCTGCTACGTTAACGCGGTTTAGTAAACATACCCCTTGGAGTCATTGAAGATGCTATTCGGGCCCATGTGGATGACCCAGCACTGACTACAGGACACCTTTGGTGGGAGTTTCAGCAGAAAAAAAGTAAGTCATGGCACACATGGCACAGATATCACACATAGGGGCATGTTTACAATCTGCGGTAATGTTACAGACCGTGCGTTAGGTAACATTAACGATCGTTAGGTAACGTTAACATGCGTTAACGTTACCTAATGATCATTAACGTTCTCGGCCGTGGTAAACACCGCAGAGGGTGGAGAGAGGGCGAGGGAAGGGGTCAATGGGCGGGGAGTGGGCGGGGAGAGGCTCCCTGCACACTAACGTGCTGAGCTGAAGGGCTGAATCCTACCGCGAATGAAAACCTGCAGTTAGATGCACATTTGCAGGAGAGAGAAACCATTTCAGCGTCAGCAATGTACAGCATAGACAAGGAGCCCAAGAAACATGATAGTAGTGTTCCATTTTCAGCAACAACATAGTGCCCAAGTATGAAAGGCCACTATGGCGATGGAGCAAGTGGGGCATAGGGGGCTGCAGGTGAGACATGTGGCGGGGCAGCTGGGGCACAGGGTGGACTAGGCGGGCGCCTAGGTGGCACATAGGAACATGGAAACCGGAAATCAGCAGGACGGCAGCTAACAAAGGCCAAACACAATCCACCTACATCTACCTGGTCCACCCTAGCTAACAGTTGCCAGGGCACTGACCTGACATCCCCCCAGACAACCCTCCCCCAAGCGGAAGGGACAGACTATTGGTAGGCGGTGATGTGGGGGGATGTGAGGATGCTCATGTATGCCCCATGCCCCAGACCCCACTCCCTAGGCAGTGGGGCACACAGTGGATGGTCTGGGTCTGCACACTACCAGCACTGACAGCATATGGTCATGTCAGCATGGTAGGGGTGTGTGCCCATGCTGGAGGGGGGCAGTGGCACCTGCCTGCAGTGGACCTAGGCCATGCCCTGTACCAGTACGTGGTGTGCAGTGCAACATAAAAGGTCTGGCTGAGGAAAAGTACAGGGAGCCCCAGGGGCCACCATGCATGTGTGGTACAGTACACTCAGCCAGTGTGTCCAGAAGCAAAGGGTCACAGGTTCAAGCCCCAGCTGTGGTTCCTGCAGAACATGTCCCTATGTTTTACCCTACAATACAGATGCAACAGCAACATGTGCAAAGCCCAAAGCAGTGGCGAACAAGGGTACAAACACCCACTCACACAGGCTCCATAATCCAAAGATGCATGGAGAGTCAGGCTGTTGGCCCCAGCATTGAGCTACACTTATCACCAGAGCACTACTACTACCTCCTGCACAGTTTAGCAATGTCGGCACTGTGATCAGGACCAGTGCAGCAGACAGGGTTGCCAACCACCCCTTTCTTTGCACAATGCTGCAATAGGAGTGTGTGTGTGTGTGTATGTCTATCCATTGTTTTGTGGCTGCCGAAACCTCACCAGGCCCACAATGTCCCACTGTTACCAGCGTTAGCCTGAATATGTGCATAATGAGGAGCAAGGTGTTGTGGGTATGTCCCGGACAGGGCGGATTGGCCAGGATGCATCTTCACAGGGTGTGGGGCAATGGCTGGGACACTGTAGTGCCAGACCACTGCCTGCATGGACAGGGTAGCCACAGCATGGCATGCTGGGAGGGCACTCATTCTGACCGAGCTGTGACCATGGCGTGTCTAGGTTCCCACATAGCACTTAACACAGTTTGCCTCCAGTGATCTTTTTGTGTTCCTAGTGCTGGATCACCAATCACTGAGATGTCTGCTTGCTGCACATAGTTTCTCTGTAAGCATGTACTATGGCCTGGCTAGTAGTCTATCTGTTGTTAGATTGTACATGGTTAAAGCACCTATAAGGTACAGTATGAGTGTGCTGTCTGCTGGTGACTGGCAGGCAGTGATGTAAGACAGTTGGGGTTTTCCAGAGCCAGCCCTATCATTGCTTCTGGTCTGCTACTATCCCAGCCACAGGTATGGCTCTGGCCCACCAACCCTAGAGGACTGTCTTATAGCAGCAGGATGGCAGTTGCTTCAGAGGAGCTGGGGCACCTTTCCCTTACCTACAGAAAGAGTGATGTGAGCTCTTTGTGGTAGGTAGTGCATACCACATTGACCTATAAAGGCATTGCTACACCAACCTCATGCATGTCTGGGAAACCCCTCCACCCTGATAACAGGTACCTATGTCAGCCAGATCCTAACACGAGGTACATACCAATTTGGGTGGTGCCTGGTCCTACAGGGCCACACGTGACTATAGGATACAGATGGACACCAAATTACCTTCAGCTGCACTGCAAGGAACACCTGTCACACACTGGTAGTGATGGGGATGTACAGCAGGGCCTATCTCTAGCACCACATGTACTGCGGACCTAGTGCTGGGCACCCATCCTATCCCTCAGGGAGAACACAGAACCTGCACAATGCCATGGTCTGTAGCTACTCTGTGCCAGTATCATGCACTGTCAGTTCATCTTTCCAAGCTGAGGTACCGGAGAGGTGCAGACCCCATTTGATGATCAGCTGTAGACAGCTATTTAGCATGTGCATTCCATCATGGGTACTGGTGGGGTTACTCTATCCTGGCACTCAGAGCAGACAGTTTGTGCAGTGACCTGCAGTCCTTCTGTACCCAGCCATTGCTGTGACATACACCACGGAGATATAGACTACTGCAGAGCTACTCAAATCCAGTCCTAGAAGTCCACAAACCAATCAGGTTTTCGGGATATCCCTAATGAATATGCCTGAGATATATATGCATTAGAGATATCCTGCCAACCTGACTGGTTTGTGGCCCTCCAGGGCTGGATTTGCAGACCGCTGCCTTAAACCTCTGTCATTTAAGATTGTGAGTGGGCAAGGTACAGATATCCAATCATTGAAAGGGTAGATAGAATGTGTCACATGCCTTCTCGATTCTCACCACCACCAAAAAGTTGTTTAATAGACAATATTTTGGTGGTGGTGAGAAGTGAGGAGGATTGTGACAAATTCTATCTAACCTTTTTGATGTCTTGGACATCTGCACCTTGGCCACTCACAATCTTAAATGACAGAGGTGTAAGGTAGGGGTCTCCAAATCTGGCCCTGGAGGGCCACAACCAGTCAGGTTGGCAGGATATCTCTAATGCATATATATCTCATGTATATTCATTAGAGATATCCTGAAAACCTGACTGATTGTGGACCTCCAGGACTGGATTTTAGTAGCTCTGGCCTACTGGTTAATACAATGCCATTTTTGGCAGTGTTCATGGGTTCAATTCCTCATTGTTTCCTCCTCTCATGCTTGTCCAACAGAAATAGTGTGCATGCCTGTAACAGTCACATTTTTGCAGATTTGTGCTGCCAGCCCATAATACCCTTGCCACAATTGCCAACATTCCCTCGGTCCGTCTATCTGCATCTGTCAACTGTGTAGAGTTCTGTCTGCCTGTGCAGGCTGTCACCCCATGTCCTGCACTGCTACCCTTTCCTGCATTGCACCTCTTCATGCTTGCCTCGCCTGTGCCTGATCTGCATGGTACCACCACTCCTCTGTCCACCCATCATTGTAACTATCCTGCCACCTCCGCCTCCACTGGGGGACACGTATTCCCATCATCTGCCACCGTCTTTCCAGTAATTTACATTGCCAACACCCTGTGCTGTGGTACATTTGCCCTCACCATGTTTGTCATCAGTACTGGCAGTCACATGGGATGCCCACAGATATGGCAGGTCCAACAGCTCCCAGCTCTCCCTCCTTCACTCACCTATTCATTGCCTTTCCTGAGTGCTCGATCTAGTGTTAGAGCTACATCTGTATCTGTTCCTCACATGTCTTGCATGTCATCCTGAAGCACCTTGCAGCCCTTAGGCCACACTAACCTAGGCACCATAACCTTATTAGGCCACCTTAACCTATGGTTCCGTAACCCAGGGTGCCTTCTAAGGTGCCTTGTCCAGGGGTGCCTAATACGGCACTTAGCCTAAGGAGTCCTACTCTATAGGGCACCTTACAAAGTGCCTTACGAGGTACCTTGCAAGGCACCTTATAGGGCACCTAACAAGGCACCTTATGAGGCACCTTACTTATAAGGCACCTTACAAGACACCTTGTAATGTGCTTTGTAAGGTGCTTGTAAGGTGCCTTGTAGGGCGCCTTGTAGCACGCGTTAGTCAAAGGCGCCTTGTAACATGCGTTAGCTGATACGGCTTGCTGTAACGATGCACTGTCCATGCCTTTATATGGGCATCTGTACCTTTACTGTGGAACCTGTCAGACGGCTGCCTGGGGTGAGAACTTACACAATCTTGACGATGCATATATTCATATGATTCTTGCAAGGTATTGTGGGTATTGTAGTTCATTCACTCCCAAACACAGCTGATGACAATAATTGAGTTGTGAAACCAAGTGGTAAGGCCAATAAAATACTTCTTTTATTGATGGGGTTTAATTCACCCAGCACATGTATGCTTGATAGCAATATAAATGAGGTTACTTGCTTGCAGTGTTTAAATGGATAACAAAAAGTCACAAAGTAAACCAGAAAACAACCTTCAGCTTGTCAGGCAATTAGCTAATGTTTTCTTAGCAAATAATTACCAAATACAAAGGCACAAAGAAAAGAATAAACTTTGCTGGTTAGGTTAACTTCTGCTTATTTTCCACGCAGATCACAGCAGTGATTCTCCCTTGCTCACACACACAATCAGGTGCAGCTTTAATTACTATCAATTGACCAGCTGTAAGCCTTTAGCTGGCTGGCTGCTACTGTGTGAACCCAAATCCTGCTTTAAGAGCTGTTTGCAGTGGAAATAAAGAACAAAGTTAGGTTTCTTTGTGATGGCTGATGTGTTTTCTCACAGAAAGCTAGCAATAGCATTTAGATAGAGAACAGTCCATGTAAACTGTACTTTCATCTGCTGTATCTCCCCCTTCATCAATCAGCATAGGGTCACTATCATACATTGGCACAGACGAGTCTTTCATTAAGGCACTATCATGAGAATGCTTATTCCCTTGCTGCAATTCTCTATTATAGATAGGGTCTGGATCAGTGTTCATACCTGAGCCTCTCCTGCCATCATAATTCCTCTCTGTAAAGCCTGGCCAGTATGTAATCCAATTCTGATGTCCAGCCTTCCAATCTTGATCCCTGGACACTGGATCTCCTCTCACATACCTTCTGGCCTTGGTCTGAAAGTCCCTTCCACGTGCAGTCTTCTCTCTTCCAGGTAGCCACTGGTGATTCCTATCTCTGCCAATCCATTCCTCTGGCTGAATCCAGTCCAATGGACTCTGCTGGCACTTGGAATACCTCCCAGTATGGGTACTGCCTTGGAATCTCCCAGACCTTCCAATAGCCCTTCTTCTCTTCCTTCCAGAGAATTTCCTTCTTTCTCTATCCGCTTGGCTTGGCTTCTGTTTCTCCAGGTGATACTGGGGTTTGAGCTGGTAGCCGTTGCTGTAGCTCTCCCTCAAGCTCTTTCTGTGTCTGTTATCTGAAGAATAAGCTCTATTCTTATTCTTTCCTAATGTGTGCTCCTCCCTAACACAGCGCACCTGTGTTGAATCAGGCCCTGCCCTTTGAGATGAGTGCTTGGGGATTACCTCATAGCTCTATTGATTGCACACACATTTTCTCACTTCAGCCCCTCTCATGGCTGCTGGAAACCTGGTGCATTCTGGGACTGGTAGTCTTTTATGTGAAAACTCTGTTTTCTCACTTCTACCAGAACTGACAGGTTGCTTGTTCAGAGTCACATCATCTTTTCTATAGTTCCTACCTGAGCTATGATAAGCTTCCTTATCACAAACCTAACGCGAGTGACATTACCGCAGTTTAGTAAACATACCCCATAGTTAGGGGACCTTGGATTGCCATCTTTAATTTGCAAGGTTAAGAACATAAGAACATAAGAAATGCCATACTGGGTCAGACCGAGGTCCATCAAGCCCAGTATCCTGTGTCCAACAGTGGCCAATCTAGGTCATACGTACCTAGCAGTTTCCCCAAAAGACACAGGTTCTGCAGTGCTTGTACTAGGTCAAGCATTGTGAGATGCATGGTTGTGCATGCACCATGCATCTACAACATGGAGTAGCACACTGAGGCACCATATGCACTGCTACAGCATGCAGTAGAAAGCCCTGAATAGCTGCTGGCATATGTGGATGAGAGAGCCCAAGGTATGCTCCATAGTATATGGTATCAGAAATCACATGGAGAAGCAGTAGTTGGGGGACAATAACAAGACCCTGGAACTCACAGGAGAGGCCACATAGACATAAAGAGGCAATGTAGGAGACTAAGCCAGGTCTGGGTGCTCATACATGATGGATGGCAATAGCGTGAGAAAACGTATTGTGCAGGTGCCCCTGTCAGTACCATGGACATGTGTAAGGTACAACATTATGTGGAATACTGACAGCAGGCAAGAGAAACAACATGGCTGCAGCATATATTGTTTTCCCTGAAACACAGGTACCAGATGGCATGAGGATTGGAGGTGAAGTAAATCTCCCACTCTGGAAACCCTATGCCATAGGTCCTGAAGGGGTACAACAAATAAAAAATGAACAATGATATAGCAGAGGATTGCATTAATAGCAGATTATGCATGGCCTAGGTACCATAGCAAAGGACAGAATCAACCATGTATTAATTTTGCTGCCAGAGGGATGACATACCTACATGTGGATGGCACAACCAAAGGGGCCTTAAAAATGATTGACTGTGTAGCACTTTTGCTACCTCACCCCCTCCACATATTATGTTGATTAGCACAGGAATAGCATCCCTGTAGCATACCACAATCACTATGGTCCACTCCTGAACAGAACAGGGCCAGGAGGGCTAGTGAGGATAAAACAGTAATATGTTCATCCCTGTGACACATCAGCTGGCTGAATTGCACAAATCTGTTTTGTATCTGCAGCTACAGCTGCACTACCTCTACAGCCACCACCACCACCACTGCTACTGCTGCTGCAGCCAGCATCCGTCACACTACCACCACCGCCATCAGCACCCCTGCTACCAGATGCATCAGATGGTGACATCACCATCATAAGTATCAAGGTGGATGGCAGCAGCAGCAGTGACTCCCCAACATAAGTGGTGGCCACATCAGAGAGGGAGGAATAAGAGAAGGAAGATCTTGATATGTTCATTATCCTTGTAAAGGAACAGGAACAGAATGGCGAGCAGCCAGAGCCATGTCACGAGGCTGCAAGCACATTAGCTGGCTCCCACTAGATCCTGCAGAGGAAAGGGACTGGCACACAATAACCACACAAAGTGCAGAAAGGGGAGCTGGAGAGCATGGAGGGAAATATGGAAGGGGGAGGGGGGAGTCAGGTGTTCAGGCTGAAGAAGCACTGCAGCTACCAGTGACCCTGCCTGTCTAGTTGTTGTCCATGCTGGGACAGATGCATCATTACATGCTGAGTAATTTTTTTCTTTATGATGGTTTCTACCATTTTTCCCAGTACTGACGTGAGGCTCACCGGTCTGTAGTTTCCCGGATGAACCTCAAGGTCCTGATGCACCTCCTGTCCCTGTGATGAGAGGTACAACAGGGCTTCATCACGGTCACCAGGGCACAGGATCTGGAAGATCTGAGTGTAGATATTGTGATGATGTGCATGCTGCAGAGCCCTTTAAAACTAGAAAAAACACTGAAATTTGTTCCCATAAGCGGGGGATGGGCTCACTGAAACACAATTCCCACATAGAGAGTGAAACTAAGGCACACAGAAGCAGGGTTACCTTGAAGCCACACCCAGCCTCTAGGGCAGCTGCAAGCAGAGAGAGGGTGGGGCCAGGGAAACAAACAATTCACAGAACATATAAACTGTGTCACACAGGAAGTGAAGGGAAACTGGAGGATCAGCTGGGAGTTGATTCTAGAGTTCAGCACACACGAGGACCATGCACAGGACAGTGCAGAGGCAAGTGCAATACTAAGGAGAAACTGGCAGACTCCCGAGGACGGAGTTTCTCTAGAAGATCAGCTGAGCTAACAGAGGACTCAGACACTGATCAAACAGGATCTGCTCATACACCAGAGAGACTGCAGAGAAGGTCTGCTCAAAGGCAGGACAGGCTGCAGGCTAGGAGCCAAGTGAGAAGGCCAAGAGACCGGGAGAGGAAGCAGCACTTCAGGGCTGTGTCTTCTGGTGGGTCCAGGAGGACTGGTCAACACTTACAAGGCAAGTGTAAAGGGTGTGGGCATAGAAAGAGTTGGGAGAGAATTCAGGACTTTACTTCTGAGTGAGAATATAGCAGCTCTAGCCCTGAGCCTCTATACCAGGGGTCTCAAACACGCGGCCCGCGAGAGACCTTTGTGCGGCCCGCGATGCACAGGAGAAGAAAAAAAAAAAAAACCCGGCTTCTGCTGTCCCGCGGCCCCTTCCCATCTGCCCGGCAATAGCAGCAATATCGCAAGTCCCGCGGGGCCCCCCCCCCACCCGGCAGATCCTTTCCTGCTTGCCTGCCTGTCAGTTCTTCTCCGCTTCGGCTTTCAGAGCCGCGAAGGGAGAGCTGCTCCCTCGCGACTCTGTTAAGCTCGCCGGGGCAGATGGGAAATTTCCCATAAGCCCCAGCGGGCTTAAAGTCACGAGGGAGAAGCTCTCCCTTCGCGGCTCTGAAAGCCGAAGCGGAGAAGAACTGACAGGCAGGCAAGCAGGAAGGGATCTGCCGGGGGGGGGCCGCGGGACTTGCGATATTGCTGCTACCGCAGCGGCAGCAGTCAGCGTTTTTCTAAAGTTTAATTTTCCCGGGGGGGGGGGGAGGGAGTAGGACTTGATGTGGGCTGCTGGGGGGGGGGGAGCAGGCCTTGATGTGGGCTGCGGGGGGGGGAGCAGGAATTGGTGTGGGATGGTTGGGAGGGAGGTAGGGAGGGGGGGAGGAGCAGGACTTGATGTGGGCTGCTGGGGGGGGAGCAGGACTTGATGTGGGCTGCTGGGGGGGGAGCAGGACTTGATGTGGGCTGCTGGGGGGGGGAGCAGGACTTGATGTGGGCTGCTGGGGGGGTAGGACTGGAAATGGGGTGATGGGGGGATAGTACTGAAAATGGGGTGATGGGGGTTAGGACTGGAGGTGGTCTGATTGGGGGGCTAAGACTGAAAATGGGGTTATGGGGGGGCTAAGAATGAAGATGGGGCGATGGAAGGGTTAGGCCTGGAAGTGGGCTGTTGGAAATGTGCATCTTTAACGTCTGCACTTTATTTAATACAAGAGGAAATCAATGTATAGTTTTATTTCTACAGTGTTGTACATTCTAAGTTTGGCTTTTGGGGTTCCCAGTTTAATTGTCTTCCTGTTTCTAAATTGTGATTCCTTGTTTGGTGATGGTGTATGTTCTGCATGTGTAACTGAGCTGAGGTATTCTGTTTATGTAATTCCTATTTGACATTGCCACTTGTTCTCTTTCCCGAGTAGGTCATGTATTGTTATTCTCTGAAATGTGTTGATTTAATATTTGCAGTGTTGCCTTTTGATAGTTAGGGTATGGTGCTTTGTGAGTCCTGGTAGTGCTGTTAGGACATGGCAGGTTTGCTATGGGTTCTAAATGAGCAGTGTTTCTAGTAGTTCCTAATGTGCCTGGCGGTTGGCACTGGTTTATAGTAATGTAGAAATCTTTTAGTCTTTCTTTATCCATACACTCATTAAGAGGCATGTTTACTAAAGGTTAGTGTATGGTAACATTATGCAAATATTTATGCAAATGATGCCTTTATGCAAATGATGCCCTTATGCAAATGAGGCCTGCGTCTTGTGCGACCCCCGGGTTACTCTACAAGTCCTCATTTGGCCCTCAAAGCAATTTGAGTTTGAGACCCCTGCTCTATACAGACAATGTAAAAAGTCTGTTAGAAGGAGAGTCACTGCCAGCCAAAAAGCTTATGCATTTCCTGAAGAGGATTTATTAAGAGGGAGAAAGGCAAAAGGTTCCAACCCTGTTATAAAGGGGAACCAGAAGCTAAAGTGGGGAAAACTTTTAAAGCTGTTGAAGAACGTACAACAGGTTGAGCCAGAGGTTACCCCAAGTACAGAGCCATATAATTCCCCAGCAGAAATGGATGTGGACTGTTTCTCTAATAATTCAATGTCCTCAGCCGAATCAATGGATTGCAGTCTGTGTGTGACTAATATAATGCTTTTACTAAATGCTGTGTGAAAGAAGTAAGAAGGCAACAGAAGTGCTAGAGTCACTGTATGCTTGGAAAGCAGACAGGAAGATAACCAAACCCTCATGTGTAAAAGTAGCTGGTTCTATTGCTGCTGTAACCTCAGCTAAATAAGCTAACGGTTTTTAAACTGAGAGGTGGCACTCTGATTGATGTCTTAAACTTATGCCAGCAGAGAAAGTAAAGCTCCACTATTTCTAAGTTTGTGAATGATGCACAAATGGTATCTTTGCTGTATCTGTAAATAATAGAAATACTACTACCAAGAGTGAAGAAGTTTATTGGTAGAATTCACCTTGGACTTTCTTTGGAGAAGAATCCTATTTTGGTTAATGTGATTTTGCCTTTTTCTTGAGCTTATTGCCACAAATGATTTACTTGAAGAAAAACAAATAAAAAGCAATTTATGTTACAAATTGCCCTGTGCCTCTTCCATTCGGACTGCTAGATAAAAGCAAACCACAACTACATTAAAAGAGGTGATCTTCGTGTCCTATTAGGCGGGCGCCTGCACAAATACAACAGTAAGCGTCCAAAAGCAGAAACAATCTGCCTTGCCGGCCCTAGGGGGCGTAGGCGCACGGAGTGGTAGGTCACAATATACATGCCATACATGCCATAGTTGAGACCCTACACAAGCTCATGGCATATATTTCCACTCAAGCTACTCCAGTCAGGAGTAGGGAGGATGAGGAGTAGTATATACATTGACCCAGAAGGCACTGTAATAAAGGTGCATGATTTTTTAGCATGATGTGTCCAGTGCTATGTTTACATCTGCACAAACCCACTAATGTAGCAATGCAGTTCTCCACATCCCATGATCACAGCATGTGCAAGATGGACCTGTCCTGAGGCACATGAGCACCAATATGCCCAGCAGGTCCAGTGCAAGGGTGTTAGGTGCCCTAGATAAAACTTAAGATCTGTTCCATTTTGCAATTAGCTTTTAGACCCTAGCACCCTCCCCTAAAATTTTGATTATTAAACTCAATTGTAATCATCTCAAAACCATCCATCCCAGAACAATCCTATAAAAATTCATATTTGAACATCACGGGCCTGATTTTCGAAGGCAGTTGCATGGGTAACAGCCCATGTTTCCTATGTAAATGCCTTAACTGGGGTTTTCGAAAGACACCTACATGGTAATACCTTTGGAAAATGCTGGTTAAGTTCCTAAAGCGCCCAGATGCTATCCACTTAGCATTGGGGCATGTTGGGGGCATTCCTGGGTGGAGAGGAGGTGAGAATTGTCACTAAGCAGGTAGCAGCGATTTTCGATGCTGCCTTCTTAGAGCTCTGCACCTTAAAGATAGATGTGGAAAACCCTCACCTATCTTTAAGGTGCTGGGGCTAAATAGGCAGCATCAAAAATCACTGCTACCCGCTTAGCCTTGGTAGCTGCCAGCCTGTGCGGCGTGACCCGGATTTTCATTTCCATCACCACGGAAATGAAAATCTGGGTTAAGGGGGTTGGTGGGCAGGCTATGCGCTGACATGGTGCATAGCCTGCCTAAATGAAAATCGGGCCCAACACTTTTAGATATTAAACTTTATTTTGCAAATATATACAAAATGAGGGAGATTTCAAAAACTACTTATTGTACAAGTGTAAATGGACTATTAGCATTTTGTCCATTCTTCCTGAAGGTAAAAATATGCAATGAGTCTTTGAGTTTGTGTGGCTGCCAGAACCCATTGCTTTCCTTTGACTGTAACTGCTTTTTGGTGCCTCACTTAGATGCTGATGCTGTATGTTACTGCCTAGATCACATAAAAGGCCTTCAAAGATGCACTTTCTTTCTGAAAAGTAAAAACATTAAGGTCCAACAAACTTGTTCTCAGCCATTGACGTCTATGGTGTAACTGCATGATTCATTACTCACAAAAAAATAGAATCCACGGTCTTATAATGAAATAGGAAGCAAATATTTTCTGTTTCAGCACTGACCTTCAAAATGATGCACATTAATTACTATAGCAAGAGGGTAGGAGCTTTTCCAAGATGGTAGCAGCTATGCAGGTTGTGGCTGGATGTGTGCTTTTCTGATGGGGAAGAGGAAAGACAAGACAGGGAGATGTCCCTGTGATCACCGTTTACCTTTGTGCAATGTTATGGCGGGCAACAGACATGAGGGATGAGCTCAGCTGTGTCAACGCCAGTGTCAGTGCACACGGCGTAATCCTCGGGCCTCAATCTTACACTCTGACCTGACCAATGGAGGCCCCCATTGCAATCCGTGCTCAGTGAATAATGCTTGAATGGAGTTTGCATTTTGCTTCTCATCCAGGCAGGACGACTGTTGGAGGGCGCAACCCCAATGCTGAGAGCCCTCAAGCTGGCACAGCTTGTAAAACTTGCGGTTGGAGTGACTGGTTCGGGGGTTAGTGGAGGCTTAGAGCCTCAGTCCCCAGATCTGGACTTGGAAGCTTTTGTTACTACCAACAGCTGCAGGAGTGCTGTTCTTATGCTTTCTTTTCTATGCAGTGCTTGGTGGAATTTTCCCTGGAGACAATTTGGGAGGCTGTCTCAGTTGGGGAATGCTTTACAACCCTATTTACATTCATTATCATTACAATCTCAGGAAAATGCATCTAGATAGATTTCTGTCAGAGACATTGCAGCTTTGCAAAATCTTACTAGACATAGATGAAGAATAAATCACTTCAAGGATCCTTCTCAGCATTAATAAAGGACAATTTGTTTCTTAAGATTAAGATTGAGATTCTTGGGAACTCTGCTAGGCCTGCTAATATGAAGGTGTTACATTTTCCTAAATCCCTTGTGGTTTCAGCCAAGTTGATGTTTACAGCGTTTAGGCTACAAGTTTTGACAGTCCCTAAAGAGACATTACCACCTGTTTCCAAGGTGTATTATTTACCTACTGCTAAGCAGAGTCCATGTGAGAGTTCTCTACAACCTAGCCAAGAAATGGATTTTTCAAATGTGACTGACTTTTTGGAAACATCTGAGTCAGAGGTATTTACTTCTGCTACATTTTGATTACATTTGCTCTCATTGCAGATTAGGACTGGTTCTAGAACAGAGATGGCAAACTTCAGTCCTGGAGTGCCACAATCCAGCCTGGTTTTCAGGATGCCCCTAATGAATATGCATGAGATATATTTACATTCACTGCTTCTCATTGTATGCAAATATATCTCATTCATTAAGGACATCCTGAAAACAAGGCTGGATTGTGGTATTCCAGGATTGGAGTTCACCATCTCTGTTCTAGAATCATAAGTGGAGTGGAGGAGTGGCCTAGTGGTTGGGGCAAGGTACTTCAGGCCAGAAGGTTGGGGGTTCAAATCCCACTAGATGACAGCAACCTTGGGCCGGAAGGACTGGGGTTTCTAGTCTCACAGGTGCTCCTTGTGGTCTTGGGCAAGCCACTTAACCCTCCATAGCCCTTGTTCCCTGTAAAATAGTTATCTCCAAGTTATAATGCCCTGTTCAATGTAATTTCAGTTTGTTCAATGTAAACCGCACTGATGCAGAATAGCGCGGTATATAAGAGAATGTAAATAAATAAGGAACTTTTCATGACATTAAGGGGTATGTTTACTAAACCGTCTTAATGTGCGCCCGGCGATAGTGTGCAGGCTGCCATAAAAGGAGTGGGCATTTCAGTCTTAAAGTAGCAAAACAGGATTAACGCGCGCTGCTGCGCACATTAATGGACTAAGCGCGCTAACGCGTGGTAATCTTAAGTAGGCGCCCAGACATGCAAACACAGAAGCAGAGGTGTAGTACAATGGTTAACACACTAACTGATAATACAGGGGTCATGAGTTTGATCCCCCAGTGTGCCTAATGCATAAGGCTGGCTAAGGCATCAGCTTTGACATGTAAGTATTGTTTCTTGAGGCATTTCATTTGCATTTTAATTATTTCTGCCAGCAAACACACCCTCACGTGCCATAACCTAAGGTGCCACATAAGGCACCCTATAAGGCATTCCATAGGGTATATTATAAAGTGCACAGTCTGCCACGGCACCCTATAATGTCCCCTATGGGGCACCCTATAATGTGCTCCATAGGACAACTTATAAGGCACCTTATATGGACTGTAACCGTAAGGTGCCTCAGAAGGTGCTTTATAGGGCACCCTATAAAGCACCAGGACATATTTAGTCCAGGACATATTTATGTACACCTGCTCATTTATGTATAATGTATATATGTATATATGTAATTAGTACCCATATACTAAACAATCCCCCTTGTGTGCTTTGCCTACCCTCTTGATCAACCTGTTCACACCCAAATTTTACTGTGCTGATTGACAGTCCTCCTTATGTTCTCCTTATGTAATCACACCGCTGCTGATCGCTGGAAGTAGCGGTATATAAATGTTTGCTAAATAAATAAATTGCTAAATAAAGCGCCTTCTGAGGCACCTTATGGTTACAGTACTCTGAGGGTGTTTTTGCTGGCAGCACTAATGTACATTAAAAATTGACAATGCTCCGGATAGCCCTATCAAATAACCCCACTGTGGGTTTGAACCCATGACCTCTGGCTTCACAAGCAGTGAAGTAACCAGTGGGCTACAGCTATTAACAAGCCCCTAGCTGGCTACAGAAGGACTGCATGTCACCACACAAACAGTCTGCTGTGGTTACCAGGATAGGGTTAACCCACTCGTACCCATGATGCACTGCACATGCAAATCAGCAGTCTACAGATGATAACAAGATGGGGTATGCACCCCAACAGCACCTCGGCCTGGTAGGGGGAACTGACCGTGTGCACCCCCACAGCACCTCAGCCTGGTAGGGGGTACTGACCGTGTATGTTACTGGCACAGAGTAGCTACAGACCGTCACATTGTGCGGGTACTGTGCTCATCCTGAGTGTGAGGTGAGGCACCCAGCACCAGGTCCACAGCACCTTTCATGGCTGAAATAGGCTATGCTGCAGGTCCCCATCAGTGCTAGTGTGTGTGATAGGTAGTTCCTGCAGACACATCTGTATTTCTCAGTCATGTGTAGCCCTTATGGGCTATGATGCACCCAAAATAGTGCATATTCTGTGTTGGTACCATGGTCACATGATGTAGGTGAAGGAGGGGGGGATATCTGGACCCATAGGTGGATTATGTACCACCACCCAACCCACTCGCTGTGGCTCAGGGTGGGAAACAGGATCTCCCACAAGAGCCACAATCTACCTCCTCGCACTGGTGGGAGTAGAGAGGACCATCAACCCACGTCCTGCTGAGGAACAGACACCATACAGGGCAGGCAATACAGATCTGTACACATGCATAAGACAAGGCAGACAAAAGGCCTGGAAATGCTCAGCTGCCCCCCACCACTATCTGACATTTTCCAGCAGCAAGTCTCCAGCTGCTGCACCCTGCAAGATATTCCATCCAGACACATACTAGCTGCAGTCTGCTAGCTAGTCCATAGTGCATGTTTCTGGAGGCGATGCATCTACCCAGAACTGGGATGTCAGCATACACACCAAGCAGATAAGTCAGTGATTGGGCCCCAAAAGGGAACTATAAACATCACATGAGAAAAACACTATGGGGGGAACCTAGCCATGCCGTGGTCACTGCTCAGTCAGGGTGAGAGTGTCCTCCCAGCAGGACATGCTGTGGCCACCCTGTCCGTGCAGGTGGTCGTCAGCCACTACAATGTCCCAGCCATTGCCCTATGCCCTGAGCAGATGCATCCTGGCCAGGCCACCCTGTCCGAGCTATACCCATGGTACCTTACTCCTCATTATGCACATTGGCAGGCTTACACTGGCAACAGTGTGGGCTGAGGAAAGTGTTGGCAGACACCACACACTGGATAGACAAACACACGCTCCCACACCTATGCCAGCATTGTGCAAATATAGAGGCTTCTGGCAGCCCTGGCCACCGCACCAGTCCTGGGCACAGTGCAGGCATGGCTATGGTACGCAATACTGTTGTGGTCACTCCCCAGGGTGGTAAACACTGTCAGACATCAGACCTGAAGCACACTCCACAGACAGCAGAAAGGTTGCTATGATGCAGCTCAATCAGCAAATTGTGCTTAACTTAGGAATTGCTATCTGCCAGTAATCATAGCAACCCCTTTGATAGGTGTGTACAATATTCCCAGGTTTAGGGTGGCATTGCTAAGGTATGCAAGTGCTAGTATTGGGAGATGCACGCAGGGCCCAACATCCTGCCTCTCCAGGAGGCTTTGGATAATGGAGCCTGTGGGTGAGGGTGTGTCTGCCCCTGTTGGCCGTTGCTCTAGGGCAGAGGTTCCCAACTCCAGTCCTGGTGGGCCAAACACTGTTCGGGTTTTCATGCTGTCCCTAATGAATATGCATGAGATACATCTGCATACCATGGGGGCGGTGCATAGACATGCAGCACAGCCGTGTTTATTAGAGGCAGCATGGAACCTGAATGGTGTTTGGCCCTCCAGGACTGCATTTGGGAGACTCTGCTCTAGGTAATGTGCCTGTTTATGGTGTCTGTGCTCTGTAGGGTAAAATGTAGGTTTATTGGGCATGTTTCTGTTATATGCAATAAAGGTTCTGTCTGTATTTATTTATTTATTTACATTCTCTTATATACCGCTCTATTCTGCATCAGTGCGGTTTACATTGAACAAACTGAAATTACATTGAACAGGGTATTATAACTTGGAGATAACTATTTTACAGGGAACATGGGCAATGGAGGGTTAAGTGGCTTTCCCAAGACCACAAGGAGCACCTGTGGGACTAGAAACCCCAGTCCTTCTGGCCCAAGGTTGCTGTCTTCTAGTGGGATTTGAACCCCCGACCTTCTGGCCTGAAGTACCTTGCCCCAACCACTAGGCTACTCCTCCACTCCATGTTTTAGTAGTGTGTAAAATATGGGGACTGGGTTGACAGGAACCACAGCTGGGACTTGAACCTGTGACCTTCTGCTCCTGAATACACTGGCTGTGTTTACTGCACCACCGTGTTGCCACAGAGGTAGTGCATTCCCTGGAGATACCATAATTGTTTGTCAGACAGAGCCTGTCTGTTGCAGTGCATGGCACCCACCTAACCAGGGCTAGGCCATGGTCTGCTCTGGGCAGCTGCCACTGCCCACTCCACCACCAGTACCCCTCTGCCACCATGCTGACATGCCTTTCTGCTGGTGGGGCTGGTGCTGTGCAGTCTCAGGCCATCCAGTGTGTGGGTAGGCGGCTGCCTATGGTGCGGGTTCTGGGGTATGGGTGCCTGCATAGTTGTCCATGCTTTCCCCCAGCACCGCCTGCCAATGTTCCGTGCCATTGGGGGTACCTGCTGGGTACTATTCCCTGTGACACCATGGGAAGCACACTCTTGCCCATGTTGGGCCCTCAGCAGTTGCTGTCTGGCTGCTCTACTGTTTCAGCATTCCTATGGGCCAGCTAGGCATTACCCTAGTCCGCACTGTGCCCCAGCTGCACCACAGCATGTGCCGCCTGCAGCTCTCTGTGTCCCCTTTTCCAGCATCTGTCCAGTTGCCCATTCCGACATGCCCGCCCTGCTGTTGTGGAACATGTGCACACCATAGGAAACCTGTCCAATGGAGAGGAAAACCCTGATTAGCGCAATTTCACTGTGGGCTCATTCACCTTGTATGGGGACAGAGCATAGACCCTTCCAAAATTCATATCTTTTTCTTGGAGCTTTTTTGGGGGTGTTTTTTGATGTTTCCCATTGATATCACTATTGCCCAGCTTGGTTTTGTTTTTTTTACATTTTCTTCTGGTCATTTTCACTGTTTCTTTGCCCTTTTGTTCCATGCACATGTATCACACTTATCACTTTTTTTTTAGGTTTCCCTGGTTTTGCTGTACATTGCTGACGTAAATGGTTTCTTTTCCCTTTAAATCAGCTCTAACGCCAGGGTTTCACTGGCGTTAGTTTTCAGCCTCGGATTTCACAGCATTAGTGTGCAGGGAGCCTCTCCCCTCCCACTCTCCACCCACTGACCCTCTCTCTCCGCCCCTGGGGAGCCTTCCTCCGCCCTCCGGGAGCCTTTCTCCGCCTTCAGCGCTCATTTGCGCCTTAGCGCATTAACGCGCGATAAGGCGCCTTATTGTGCGATAACGTGGGAGAGCGCACGTTAAGATGGTTTAGTAAACATACCCCTAAATGTCAAGATTTTTTCTACTTTATCAAGGGATATGCAGAGGAAAAGAAAAGAATTTCTTCTTCTGAAGGCAGGAGTACTGCATTTGGTGGCTCTTTTTTTTTTTTCCTTTCCATGTAGATGTTTGAAGCTAAATTCTGTTTTTTTTTAGCCTTCTCAATTGCTTGCCTTTATTAATGCTAGATCAGTTCCAAGGACTTTGGTTTCTCCCAGGACAAGCAGGATGAGTCAGCCACAAGTGGGTGACGTTATCCGACGGCGCCATAGACGGAAGTACTCTCAGTAGCTCAGAAGGTGTTAGCCTTCTGAGCATGGGCTAGCAGCCCCACCCCTAGGACTGCCCCTAGCTAGCCAGATTTTTGTTTTCCGCCTTGCCAGCAAGACATCTCTCCTCTTTGTGCCCACATGTCTCCCCAGGCCAGAAAATCCCATCACCACCCCCTTATGGAGTTCCTTGGGCTTCCACTCAGATCATCCATGCCTGCACAGCAGCAGCCTGAAACTCCCCTGCTGTCTTCTGAAGCGGCTGCTTCGCTCCCGAAGTCTCCGGATGCTGCTCCAGCCAGAGAAGCGCCTGTTCAGGCCTCCGTCTCCCGCTGTGACAAATGGTCCCAGGCGCCCACGTGTGAGCCCTTCCTTGCTGCAGGAGCCGCCATTGATTCCAGGACCGCTTCCACTTCCGGGGCCGCTGATGCACTTCCGGCTTCACATCACATGACTGGAGCCTCGTCTCGGTGCAGCAGGCTGAGCCCCTCACGCCGACGCAGCACGTCTCGGGGTAGACATCAGTCTCAGGGCAGACATCAGAGCCGGACCTCTCGGAGCCGAAGCCAGAACCAGAGCAGAGGAAAGCACCACAGAGCACGCAATCATCACAGCACTTCTGGCCACCAGGACTCCCTTTATAGCACCGAATGGCATCGGAGCCACAGCAGGAAACGCCAGAAGCAGGAACGCCGGTGCAGACAGAGCAGTTCAGGCACCTATGACCACCACAGGGACCGCTCCAATGATGCAGCCCATCGCCATCGGAAGCAATCACGGCGGGGCAGCACTCCCTCCTACAGCAGCAGCCACTATTCCTTCCAAGAAGATAATGCTGATCTGTCCTCTTCTCCTCTCTCCACCCCTGGATCAGACGATGAGCAGTGAGGGTGCACAGAAGTGGCCACTCTGCCCCCGCAAGTAGCGCCTCCCCCTGCCAACCCACCAGAGACCCTCAAGCTCCTGTTCAACATGCTGCAGCAGTGAGCCTCCACCCTCTCTACCCTTTCTGCAAGTCAACTCCATGAACCTCTACCTTCCAAGTCCTCCACCCCTGCTCCACAACCTCCCACTCCCATTCAACCTGCAGAGGATGGAATGGATGAGCACTCACAAACAGAGGACCCACCACAATCTGGGGATTCCCTCCACACGGCCGCCACAGAAAATCCCTCAGCCCTCACAAACACCCAGGAGGACCTGACCTACCTGAGGCTACTGCATCAAATTTTCTACAGCGCCGACTCAACATTCACTGCCTGCGAGCAACATTCCACCACACCACCTCCTCCCCATGACTATGGAGGTAATATCCCTCCTGTCATCCAGAGCTATAGAGCCTGTCCCTCCCAGCGAAATAAACACGGGATTACTTCGGCCTTATCCATCACCGCTGTTGACACTATGGACCACCGCACCGAAGTGCAGAGTGCCCTCAAGTTCATGGATGCTCCCAAGACTTTAACCTCTCTGCCCATTCACCAACTCCTCCGGGACAACCTCACCAAATTGTGGCTGACCCCGGCTTCTAACCAAGCCTGCCCACGCATGCTGGACACGAAAAATACATGCCGGGGTTTGAGAAACAGCAACGTCCCCACCAATCCATCGTGGTTGAGTCCGCTCTCAAGCGGTCAAAATCCTCTCGAAATACCGCCAACGCACCTCCGGGTAAGGACCACAAACTCCTCGATGATGTAGGGAAGCGAGTTTTCCAGGGCGCCATGCTGAGTGCCTGGGTGGCAGCCCACCAATTTCAACATACCCTGTATCAAGACCTCCTCCTAACCAACCTTAAGGTGGCCATCTCCCAGCTAGCGGAACCCCAGCCCTCCCTTACAGCAATCCTAGCCGAACTCAAGGACTGCACCAAACACCAAGGCTGTGCTGCCTACGAGGCCTTTGAGACAGCCACCAGAACTGCAGGGACAGCCATCTCAGCCCGCAGGCTGGCCTGGCTATGAGCCTCCGGCTTGCACAATGATACCCATGACAAGATCGCCGACACACCCTGCACTGGAGACTCCCTCTTCGGGGATAAAATTAAAGACACAGTTAACAATATGAGAGAACACTGCACCACTCTACAGACTCTCGCCGAAGAAGGGTTGGAGCGCTCTCGCCACTACCGTAAGGGAAATAAACATAAAGCAGCATCAAAACACTACAACACGTACCGTAAGTGGCAACAACCAAGGTACAAGAAACAACCCTACCAACCTCCTTATCGTCAAAGGCCGCGTCAACGTGAATGCACTCAAAAGAAGAACCAGCCCACCCCGGCAAAAAACAACCCTAGTTTTGGACTCACCACCCAAACCTCATCTCCCATGGGGGGCCACATATCTGCATTCCTGCATTCCTGCATTCCTGGGACAGCATCACAACGGACAGTGGGTTCTCAACATCATCAAACAAGGCTACTGCATCAAATTTTCTACAGCGCTGACTCAACGTTCACTGCCTGCGAGCAACATTCCACCACACCACCTCCTCCCCATGACTATGGAGGTAATATCCCTCCTGTCATCCAGAGCTATAGAGCCTGTCCCTCCAAGCAAAATAAACACGGGATTCTACTCCAGGTACTTCCTCATCCCCAAGAAATCAGGGGGTGTCAGGCCCATACTCGACCTCTGGCAACTCAACAAATTCATCATAAAAGAGAAATTCAGGATGCACTCACTGAACTCCATCCTACCCCTCATCCAGCCCAAAGAGTGGCTGGCCTCGCTGGACCTCCAGGATGCATACATACATATTCCCATCCACAAACAACACAGGAAGTTCTTGCGTTTTCAAATTCTGTGGAAACTCTACCAGTACAGGGTCCTCCCCTTTGGACTTTTACCCGCTCCAAGGGTCTTCACCAAATGTGTAGCAGTGGCAGCGGCACACCTTTGCAGACATGGTATCTGTGTCTTCCCCTACCTGGACGATTGGCTAATTTCCGCAAGCTCCCCAAAGGGGCTGCGTGTAGCGGTCAAGGAAGCCATTTCTCTCCTCTCATCCTTGGGCTTCCTGGTGAACCACTCAAAGTCACACCTCACCCCCATCCAGAGATTGGAATTCATAGGAGCATTGATAGACACAACCTTGGCCAAGGCATTACTCCCACAGAACAGACAGCGGATGCCTTTGATGTAGCCTGGGGGCAGTGGCCTCTGATCTATACCTTCCCGCCCACCCCACTCATATCACAGACCATCCAGCGCCTAATCAGAGACAAAGTGCTAGCCATCCTGGTAGTTCCTCACTGGACCAGGCAGGCCTGGTTCTCCTACCTGAATCGCCTGGCCCTGGAACCCCCAGTACACCTTCCCCTGAGACCGGACCTTGTCTCCCAGGACAACGGCATGACTCTCCACCCCAACCTGAAGATGCTATCGCTAACGGCGTGGAAGCTGAAAGGATGAGTCTTGCATCCCTTGACCTTTCAGCTGAGGTCCAACAAGTCATCCTGGCAGCGCGACGCCCTTCTACCAGGAAATCGTACAACCTCAAATGGCGGCGTTTCAGCGCTTGGTGCGAGTCACATCGTCTGAACCCCTTCTCTTGCCCGGTCCCCCAACTCCTCCAATACCTTGCCTCGCTCTCGGCACGTGGACTCAAGACCCAGACCATCAAGGTCCATCTGTCTGCCATAGCGACTTTCCATGACTGCCCCGGAGAGACCTCAATAGCAATGATGCCACTGGTAGTTCACTTCATGAAGGGCCTGAACAACCTCCGTCCCCCCGTCCAGGCACCTGTCCCGGCGTGGGACCTGAATGTGGTTCTCAATCAGCTCACAGGAGAGCCCTTCGAACCACTGCAGTCAGCAGAACTCAAGTTTGCCTCCTGGAAAACACTCTTCCTCATAGCAATCACTTCTGCCAGGCACATCAGCGAACTACATGCCCTGGTAGCCCACTCACCATATACCACAATTCACCATGACCGCACCTGCCTGCGGACACACCCTAAGTTCGTCCCCAAGGTGGCGAGTGCCTTCCACATCAACCAGACCATCGAGTTACCCTGCTTCCAACCGGAGCACCACTCCAACCAAGAACAGGAAAGGCTCCACACTCTGCGTCAGAGCCCTACGCTACTACCTCTATCAGGAAAGGGTCACAGCTTTTTGTCTCTTATGACCCCAACAAGCCTGGTCGCCCAATATCCAAATGGACTCTCTCCATCTGGATCTCCTTATGTATCGCCTTCTGTCTATCACAAGCAGATTCCCAATCCATGCCAGGGGTCAAGGCGCATCACCTGTGGGTGTTGGCCACCACAATTGCCAACCTACGCTCCATTCCGGTACCCGACATCTGCAGGGCTGCCACATGGACTTCCATACAGACTTTTCAGAAACACTACTGCCTAGATCAGGCAGGTCAGGGCAGCTCTGCCTTCGGACAGGCGGTGTTATCCTCCGCTGTGTTAGCCACTCCTGCCCCTTCGGGCACCTGACCTGGTTACAGACCTTTGTGACTCTTTTTGTGATATCTGACCTATGCCGTACGGCCATTATGCCACACCGTACATACTGTTGCCACCTCGCTCCATACTGGGGCTGTATGCACTGTACTGTTAGCGCTTGCTCCTGCTTGAGCGTATTGGTTTACGCTCTGGCTTCTTGTTTACATAATGTTGTTTACACAGTTTTGCTGTGGCTTGTTTTCACAAGTCACAAATTGTTGCACAAATTGCTTGGCCTTTTCTTTGCACAGATTTATTTATTTATTTTATTTATTTAACAAGCACTTATATACCGCAGCTTCCAGAGATCAGCTGCGGTTCACAAATAACAACAGTTAACAAAGCATTGTTTGTTTTACATATAACGTCATATAACAATAAACAAAGTAAAGAAAACAAAAAATGTAGAATAGATTAGCACAGAACAGTGCAACATTATATACATTTATATATATATACATTATATACATATACGTATTATGTGAGGTATTAATCGTAATGAGTAGTTCAGGTGCAGATGGGGAGGGTTATCTTTTTCTATTATAGTGAGATGTTAGACAAAAACTGCTTAGCCTTTATCTAATTCTTTTGAGGGCTGGTCTATACTATTGTAGTGTATTGTAAAAAGGTGGGTTTTCAATTTTTTACGGAATTCCTTAATCTCTGTTAACATTCTTAGTTCAACTGGGAGGGAATTCCAGGCTATTGGGGCTGCATGTGAGAACGCTCTGTTGTTTGTTGATTTATTTGTTTTTATGAAATCTTTGGGGGTTTTAAGTTTGTTTAATTGACCTTTTCTTTGAGTAGGTTTTGAATGTTCTTTAGTAATTAAGGGGTCTGTTTACTAAACGGCGCACTTGTACGGGGCGCACATGAGCGCTCTAAAAGATGTATTTAAGTGCTCTTAAGCGCCCCGTACGAGTGCGCGGCACATTAACGGGTCCCGCAAGCGTGCGCCGACAACGCGCACATTTGCGGGGCGGTAATGTGCGAAAGAGGCGTGCCAAGGCGAAATGAGGGCGGAGGAAGGCCCCCTAGGGGCGGAGAGACGGGGTCAGTGGGCGGAATGTGGGAGGGGAGAGACTCGCCGCACAGGAGCGTGCCCGAATCTGCAAAGAAATTTACCGCCAGTGAAACACTCGCGTTAGAGGTGCTGTGCCGGGAAAAGAAACCGTTTCCGTCAGCAATGTGCAGCACAATAGTGGAAGCCCAAAAACCGTGAGCAGTGTGATCTATGTGCACAGATCAAACGCCGTAATGTCACAGGGCACTAACCACACGGGCGCCGCGCACCTTAGCGCATCTGTCAATCACAGCTTCTGTTCTTCACGACGGAACGCCCACTCCTTATACGGCACCCGCTCGGTACCGCGGACCGCACAACACCGGCCTTTTAGTAAACAGACCCCTTAGTTACTTAATGTGCGAGGTGCCATATCAAATAGTGTTTTAAATGCAGTTATTAGTGTTTTGTATGTTATCCGGCTTTGAATTGGTAGCCAGTGAAGGGATAATAGTATTGGTGTTATATGTTGATGAGAGTGTGTTTTCGTTATAATCCTCGCTGCTGAATTTTGTGCAAGTTGAAGTCTTTTAATGTTATGTTTTGATGTGCCTAATAATATAAGATTAGCAAAGTCAAAGTGAGGGGTTATGGTGGCTTGAATTATACTGATAAAATCATGTGTGTATACGAGTGGTGTGTATACGAGTGGTCTACGAGTGGTCTTGTTTACATGATGTTGTTTACACAGTTTTGCTGTGGCTTGTTTTCACAAGTCACAAATTGTTGCACAAATTGCTTGGCTTTTTCTTTGCACAGATATGCCTGTTTGTTTTGCACAAATCCTGTTTGCACAATTATGCCTGTTGTGGCACATTAAATCTTCTGTTTGCATCTACTTGATCTGCTTCTGTGTTGTTCTGCTACTGTCCCCCCCCCCCCCCCCCCCCCTCCGCAGCACATATAGCTTGGGAGGCACCACTTGTGGATGACTCATCCTGCTTGTCCTGGGAGAAGACTTCCCACCAGCCTCCCCGGGGGGGGCACTCCATGGCTGTTAACGCCGCCTAGCACTTGACCGTTTTTCAGCTGGGGAAATTCTGGCTAGCTAGGGGCGGTCCTAGGGGTGGGGCTGCTAACGCCTTCTGAGCTACTGAGAGTACTTCCGGTCTATTGTGCCATCAGATGACGTCACCCACTTGTGGCTGACCTATCCTGCTGTCCCTGGAGAATGCACAATAAATGGCAATTATGTGCTAATGTGGAGAGTAGGTAGATTAGGGGCTGAGTGTGAGCATTGAGAGAACATTGTGGTTAACACAGGGTCATTAGCATGTGTTCACCATCAATGTGGCAATAATGATATCACTATGGGTATTATTAGGCGCACCCACCTTAAATACGCCACAGTTAATGATCACATTCACACGTCAACTGTTGGAAACATACTGGTCTCACTCCCATCAATTACAGTGGAGGCATTACACACATTACATTCAAAACCTTAACAGAGGTTATCAAAAGGGCTCCTGTGTGCAGGCTATAAATTTACACATTTCCAATCAGCAGTAATAGAAAGGACTTGAATTCCCATAATAGCAGTCATCTCTTTCTTTGTAAAGCCATAACTTGTCTAGGTTAAAAGGTAGGTATAACCCATTTGGGCATTGCCAAACTTTGACTTTAGACTGCATGGAATATAAATAGCTCTTAATTTAGTGTTTTAACTTACTTGACATATGAGTGTTTCAGTCTGCAAAAGCTCACTCCTGAAACTAACTTTTTTTCTTGCGTAAAGTTATTTTCTTTGGGCCCGATATTCAAAGGGCATTTACAAGGTTAACAGCCAGTTAACCGAATAAATGCCGGCTAACCAGACATTCAACGACACTTACACAGGTAGTGCCGTGGAATATCCCCAACTAAATCCCTTATGCGTCCCGATACTAGCCGGCTAGCATCAGGGCATGCTGGGTGCATTCTGGGGTGGAGCGGAGGCGGGGATCAAGGCTAACGGTGCAGCACTGATACTGGAAGCTGCATGGTTAGCACTCAGCGCCTATAAGATAGGCGAGGAAAACCCTCACCTATCTTAAATGCGCCGGGGCTAACCATGCAGCATCCAATATCGATGCTGCATGGTTAGCCTCAGTGGCTTCTGGGCAGCATGGACAGACCCAGATTTTCATTTCCACCACTGTGGAAATTAAAATCAGGGTTAAGGGGGACAGCGGGCAGGCTAGATGCCGCATCGGCGCCTAGCCTGCCTAAATGAAAATTGGGCCCTTTATCTTTTGCACTCATTGCATGACTGCTGTACATGGAAATGGACAATAAAAATGTGAAAACACAAATGGGGTCATTTTAGAAAATATTCATGAGATGGACATCTGAAAATGAGCACATAGACATCCCTGGGACCATTTTATAAAGCTGGATGTATATAGACGTTCCATGTGCAAGAACATCCAGTTAGCACAGGGATGTGGAGATGTGCAATGGCTAGAGCAAGGGAGTGTGATTTCAGAACACCACAAGCATGTCAGGCCCTGGTAATTGAGATGTCCATACCTATACCTGCTCATGACCATGTAAACCGCACTGATTATAATAGTGCGGTATATAAGAAATAAAAATAAAATAAATAAATAAGATGTAAAAAAGTGCTTGTTTTATGGCTGAAACGCTTCCAGATGGAAGAGCAAAATGTGCTCACATTGCAGTTATTAATATTTCCATACGAAAGAAACCTGCCCATTAAAACACTTCAAACATATAACTAGCCGTTGCCAAACATCTAAGTATATGAAATGGCAGGGCAAGATGTGCTAGTCTCATAATATAGATGTCCCCCTTCTGAACTACCCAGGATGGGACACTGAAGTATCTGTCTCTGCGAGAATGCACTTGGGGACATCCACATTTGTAAAATGGCCTATACCCATGCATGTATCCAGTCTTGCTATCTTCATGGAGCCTGTCTCCAGACTAGGTTACTGAGATATTCATTTTTTGGGATGGAGACAGAGTGATTTTAGAAGTTACAGCTGCAACTTTCTGGTTTTTGGATGGTCTACTCTGGACGTTCCAGATTTTTCCTAGATGTCCTTCCTAAAATGTCACTTTATAGGTTAAAACACAGATTTTGTAAACAATAATTATATAGGGAAAGATAGGCAAGCTACATTTCCTTATATCATTTTTTTCCAAGAGATGTCTTAAAAAGCATGAAAAAATCTATCCATGACAAATAGAATTTTAACTTGCATAAAACCTCTATGAAGCTTCCACTTAAATTTGCTCTAAGTTAACGAGAATCCTTGAATAAACATCACTAAATACCTTATCTTTCTCTTTCCTGCTAAACTGCCAAAATGCTCTTGAGAATCTTGTCTAGATTATTTATAGTCATTCTGCCAAGAGCAATGTGTCATTGGATTTCTTGGCTGTCATTTCTTTATTCATTATTGATCCAAGCAGGTTAAAGATGTCCACTATGGCCCTCATTCTAGAATGCGGATTGCGGGGTTGCACGTCCTGCCGGGACAAGCAGCCCCGCAATCTGCCTAGACTCTATTCCCCCACTGGCTCTCCCCATATGTCCTGTGCTTCAGGATGGGTAGAGTGGTCAGGAGGCGGAGTGGGGGTGGTCCACCCAGCAGAACGTACAGGGCCAATTCATGTCACAGCCCTGTACGTGCTGATGGGCCTGCTGGTGCATGCTGCTTATACCACGTCAGAGGTGATATAAGCAGCACAATTTGTGGAATCAGGGCAGGTGAGCCACCCCAGGGGCTGGGGCCAAGTGCATGGATGTCCCTGCCACCCGATCATGGCCGTGAGAGGCCAGCCGTGGGTTTTGGGGGGCCAGATTCATGGATGCCGGGCACCTGCAGGGAGGACGCCCCTGCAGACAGAAGCAGCATACTGGGCTGTCTTCTGGACTGATTCTGGCTCCCGTGAGTCCCATCTTCAGCGGGGATGTCCGGACGGCCTGGACAGTCCCCTCCTAGAATGAGGCTCCACATCTATTTCTTCGCCGGCCCATTTAAAGATTATGTACCTTGATCTTGAGAAGCAAATGTTTCAAATTGTCTTCACTTTCAGCCAGTAATGGGTTATCAACAGCATAGCAATGGTTGTTGAGTCTTCCACTAATTTTCATATCTCGGTTGTCTTCATATAGTCCTGCTTCTCTAATGATTTCTTCTGTATGTAATTTAAACAGATAGGGGAGAAATATACAGTCTTGTCATACATCTTTGCGGATTTTAAACCATTCTGTTTCTCTTTGTTCCATTCAAACTGTTTTCTCTTGATCATTGTAAAGGTTTTGCAACAGAACTATTAGTTGTGGCCCAGAGTTTCTCATGATCTACAAAATCAAAGGCCTTGCTGTAGTCAATAAAACACATATAGATATCATTTTGGTATTCTTTTGTCTTTTTGAGGATCCATTTCACATCTGCAATGACGTCTCTTGTTCTTTGGCCTTTTCTGAACCTTGCTTGTACTTCAGGTAGTTCTTATTCCAGGTATGGTTGTAATCGCCACGAAATGATCTTGAGTAGAATTTTGCCAGCATGTGGGATCAAAGCGATTGTGCAGTAATTTCTACATTCAGTCGGATCACCTTTCTTCAGTATTGGCATGGACACAGATCTTTTCCAGTCAGTTGGCCATGATGTTGTCTTTGAAATTTCCTGGCAGAGCCTTGTAAGTATGGTAACAGCCACATCTGATTGCGGTCATCTTTCCCCTGAAATTAAACTCTTGGGGGGTCTTTTACTAAAGGGTGCTAGATGGCAGTGTGTGTTCTGGCGTGCACTGCAGGGACATGTGTTGCCAGCTAGTGTGGGAATGCAACAAAGGGCAAGAGTCGTCGGTGGGTGTAAACAAATTTTTATTAACCCCTACGCGTTTCGGCCGTAGCCTTCTTCAGGGGGCACACAGCTAAATGACATACAACATATAAAACATATAAATATATTAAAAATATTAAAAAACATATTTGCCTATGATATTGGACCAATATTATAAATAAATACATAAAAAACGTATTCATGTACATGTGCTCACAAATCCAAAATTTTTAAAAAAAAACCTACATCTATAATGAACGAAGAAAAAACAGGGTGGAATCACGGAATAGATAAACAATAAATGTTCAAATAAAATAATGTATATTCAAAAATATATGATAACAAACTTATTATATAATATGAGACAAAGGGAGGGAGGGAGGAAGGGAGGGAAGGTGAGGACAGGAAGAAAGGGAGGGAATGGGAGGAAGGGAAGGAGGGGGGAGGGGAGGAGGGAGGGGAGGACGAAGGAAAAGGAAGGAGGGGAAGGGGGAAGGGAGCAGGGGAAGGGAGGGGGGAAAAAGGAAGAAGAGAGAGGGGAGAGAAGGGAGGGAAGGGGAGGGGGGAGGAGGAGGGAAGGGGAGAGAGGAATTGGATGGGGAAGAGAGGAAGGGGGAAGGGAGGGAGAAGGGGGGGGGGAGGGGAAAGGGGAGGGGAGGGGCGAAGGGTAGAGGAGGAAGGGGGAGGGGGTGGGGGATGTGGAGGAGGAGAGAAAGATACTTGATTAAATGACTTACATGTGTATGATCGATGAGATCTGCAAACCGTAAATTATATTCACCAAAGCAACTAAGATACAAATAACATATATTATAAGTATTGTTTGATGGACAGAGGAGTGAGGGGGGAGGGGGGAAGGAGAGGAGGGGAGAGGGGGAGGGGGAGGGAGATGGAGGGGACAGGGGAAGGGAAGGGTGAGGGGGAAGGGGACTTGTGTGTGTGCACTTTTGCCAAACAATCTGTGAGCCTTTAAAAATGAGATGATCTGTTGTAAAGTATGATAGGTCAGAAATGGCTTCATAGTAATACTAGATAGTAGATTGTACTTAAAACCAAAGTGACAATAAATTTTTGCTAAGGAAATAAAGAAGATTCACTTCTTACTTACATATAAACCTTCTTTTGTGTGTCTATATCATCTGCAAAAACACTGTAAAAATAACAATTTTGGTATATTCATCTATATAAACTATTGAAGTATTTTTTTTGTATTTAGAAATATTATATATACTTGAAAAATATATTTGTTATGTTACTTAAAAAATATATATGTATATGAAAAAGATATATAAGAATGATAGAGGAGACTATTATCATGATAGACGATACAACGCAGTGTACTCAGACTTGGTACTAAATTTTATTCAGTGAAAAAAAGGGGGAATGTTGAGTCTAAAAAGCCCTAACTTTGATTATGAATCATTTTATTCGAGGGGGGGGGGGGGGAGGGGGGGAAGGGGGAGGGGGAGGGGAGAGAGGGGGAGAGGGGGAGGAAAGAGGGGGAGGGAAGGGAAGGGGAGGGGGAAGGGAGAGGGGGAGGGGGAGAGGGGAGAGGAGGGGAGAGAGGGGGAGGGGAGAGAAGGGGGGGAGGGGGAGGGGAGAGGGGGAGGAAGGGAGAGGGGAGAGGGGAGAGGGGAGGGGGAGGGGAGGGAGGGGGAGGGGGGGAGGGGAGGGGAGGGGGGGAGGGGGGAGGGGGGGGGAAGGGAGGGGGGGGAGAGAGGGGGGGGAAGAAAGGAGGGGTAGGGGGAGGGGGGAGGGGGAGAGGGGGGAGGAAAGGGGGGAAGGAAGAAGAGGGGAGGGTAGGGGTGGTGGGTAGGGGGTGGATTAGATCAATTACGCTATGTTAGGGCTTAATAAAATGTTGCATCTTTTGTGACAATTGTGTTGTAATGCTCATATGTGAACCTACGATCCTGAGGACGGCTAAAAAAATGTGTATGAATGCTCTTCAAAAAATATATATATGTATATAATACTTGAAAATCAGTCTTAAATGAAAAAGTGAATGATGTGCAGAGTCTAAATTCAAATTGTTGAGCCTATAAAGACTAATGTGATGCAAAGAGAAATCTATATTATTTCACAAAAAACGGACTTGATGAATACAATGTAGGAGATAGATAGGCAACAAATATAAAAAAACATTAAACCGTTGCGAGGACATGACTTTCAAGATTTATATTAGATAAAAAACGCACCTGTTCGAATCGTGAAAAACTTATTCCTGGAACAGCAAAGGATATGTCAACTGAAACGGTGTCTTTTAAAAAACGCCGATTTGCGCGCCAAATTTGAATGACGTCAAATGAAGAGGAGGAACTAAATTACGTCAATCCTGACTATATTTGGACCAATTGAATTGAAAAAGAGAGAGACTGAAGACACTTATAAAATGACTGCGTAATCTTTTAAAGAAACAGCTAACTTGTTATGCACCTTTGTAAAACTTCTGTATAAGAAACTAGTACTGTCTATGGGATCTGTTAAAAAAGAGAGAGAGGCACATTGGCTGCAAAATAAATTTTGTGAAAGGGGGACTGGATTTGAAACCAAAACTTGTTTTGTTAAGTGATGGGTACAACTATTTAAATGCATCGTGAAGACTGAAAACAAAATCTCTTAAGAAATGCGCCAAGTATTATTAAGAGACTTTAAAGGGACTAATTAGAACACGATCCAAAAAGGACAATGATGTATGTACTAAATTACTAGCTCTGAAAAAACGGTTTAGGATGATGTGATAGAAAAGGGATTAAAAACTCGTAACTTAAAGACAAGGTCATGAAGGTATCTTGCGGCAGGGAAACGTGAAGGGGGGGGGAAGGGGGGGGGGGAGGGGGGGGGAAAGGGAAAAAAAGGGGGGGGAGAGAGAGGGGGGGGGGGAAGGGGGGGGGGAGGAGGGGGGAAGGGGGAAGGGGAAGGGGGGGGGAAGGGGGGGAAAGGGGAAGGGGGGAGGGGGGAGGGGGAGGGGAAGGGGGGAGGGGGGTGGGGGAGGGGAAGGGGGGAGAGAGGGGGGGGGAGAAGGGGGAGAAGGGGGGGGGGAGGGGGGGAGGGGAGGAGGAGGGGGGATTGGGAGAGGGGGGGGGAGGGGAGGGGAAGGAGGGGGAGGGGGGAAATGAATTGCATACTCGATAGGGTAATTAGTAACAAAATGTGTAGTAAATAAGGGCATCGATTACTATCATTATAAATAATAAGATTACTATTAAAAACTAGTGACAGAAGTATAACGTTAATCAAATGCTTTCCAACTTTAAAGGTTACAATTATATTAAAAACATATTATAAAATATATTTCTAGAGGCATAAGAAAGAATAGGCATATAAATGTGGACATTGAGGACCAGTTAAAATAAGCCTAGTAATATAAAAAACGTAAATAATAAAAACCCATAAATTAAAAAATGATGCCTATGAAAATCATTGAATCTAACCATTACTAAAACAACATAAATGTACACAGATATTGCTTATATAATGAACAAAAAGGCTTGATAAAAGTGTGATGATCTTATTACACAAGGTCATTACATGATATAAAATCATCGTGTGAACTAAATAAATATAATGAATAATACAATGAAAAGACAAATGAACAGATATAAATACATAAATAAAAATGCATCATTGAAAATAGGTGTACGTTGTGACTCTTCATTTGTGAGCTTAGATAAAATAAATAAATAACATAAATATAAATAAAATTACTTTCATAGAAATATCGTTAGATCTGTTTCTTGGTTAAGGCCATATGGCTCCAGACTATTGAAATTCGTAAATAAACCGTTGTTCCAACTTTAATAACTTATTGTTAAGATCTCCACCTCTCCAATGAGGAACTATGGTTCTAAGAACAGTAAATTTAAGATCTGTAACTTTGTGCATTTTTTCCATCCAATGAGATACTAATGGCTTATCTAAGACCTTTCTTACTATATTACTCCTATGTTCTATTATACGCGTACGTATTTGTCTTGATGTTTTCCCAATGTATATCAAATTACATGGGCATAGTATGAGATAAATGGTATTGATGGTCTTTCCTCCCCCTCTCCCCCTCTCTCCCCTCCCCCTCCCCCTTCCCCCCCTCCCCCCCCCCCCCTCGAATAAAATGATTCATAATCAAAGTTAGGCTTTTAGACTCAACATTCCCCCCTTTTTTTCACTGAATAAAATTTAGTACCAAGTCTGAGTACACTGCGTTGTATCGGTCTATCATGATAATAGTCTCCTCTATCATTCTTATATATCTTTTTCATATACATATATATTTTTTAAGTAACATAACATATATATTTTTCATGTATATATAATTTTTCAAACTACACAAAAATTACTTCAATAGTTTATATAGATGAATTTTCCAATATGTTTATTTTTACAGTGTTTTTGCAGATGATATAGACACACAAAAAGAAGGTTTATATGTAAGTAAGAAGTGAAATCTTCTTTATTTCCTTAGCAAAAATTTATTGTCACTTTGGTTTTAAGTACAATCTACTATCTAGTATTACTATGAAGCCATTTTCTGACCTATCATACTTTACAACAGATCATCTCATTTTTAAGGCTCACAGATTGTTTGGCAAAAAAAAGTGTGCACAACAAGTCCCCTTCCCCCTCTCAACCCTTCCCTTCCCCTGTCCCCTCCATCCCTCCCCCTCCCCTCTCCCCTCCTCTCCTTCCCCCTCCCCCCCTCACTCCTCTGTCCATCAAACAATACTTATAATATATGTTATTTGTATCTTAGTTGCTTTGGTGAATATAATTTACGGTTTGCAGATCTCATCGATCATACACATGTAAGTCATTTAATCAAGTATCTTTCTCTCCTCCTCCACATCCCCCCCCCCCCCCCCATTCCTCCTCTACCCTTCGCCCCCTCCCCTCCCCTTTCCCCCCCCCTTCTCCCTCCTCCCCCTTCCCTTCCTCTCTTCCCATCCAATTCCTCTCTCCCCTTCCCTTCCTCCTCCCCCCTCCCCTTCCCTCCCTTCTCTCCCCTCTCTCTTCTTCCTTTTTCCCCCCCTCCCTTCCCCTGCTCCCTTCCACCCTTCCCCTCCTTCCTTTTCCTTCTTCCTCCCCTCCCTCCCTTCCCTCCCCCCTCCTTCCCTTCCTCCCATTCCCTCCCTTTCTTCCTGTCCTCACCTTCCCTCCCTTCCTCCCTCCCTCCCTTTGTCTCATATTATATAATAAGTTTGTTATCATATATTTTTGAATATACATTATTTTATTTGAACATTTATTGTTTATCTATTCCGTGATTCCACCCTGTTTTTTCTTCGTTCATTATAGATGTATGTTTTTTAAAAATTTTGGATTTGTGAGCACATGTACATGAATACGTTTTTTATGTATTTATTTATAATATTGGTCCAATATCATAGGCAAATATGTTTTTTAATATTTTTAATATATTTATATGTTTTATATGTTGTATGTCATTTAGCTGTGTGCCCCCTGAAGAAGGCTACGGCCGAAACGCGTAGGGGTTAATAAAAATTTGTTTACACCCACCGACGACTCTTGCCCTTTGTTGCATTCCTGTGTTTCCTGCAAGAGCAGCTGTTCCCCCTTGTTTTTCGCCAGCTAGTGTGGGGCCATGACATGCTAATTGTGCAACCCATGTTAAAGTTGCAAGTGGGTAGGTTAGGGGGAGGAGTGGGCATGGTGAGTTCAGAGCAGTTAGCACTGGGCTCACACCGCATGCTAATTGCATTAGACTGGGTTCACCTAATGCCAGTTCAATAGGTGGTTTTAAGTGTGCCTGCACTAATGTGGCTCATGTTAGATGAAAATGTTCTGTGTTAACTGCTAGGGAAATGTTTCAACACCCCTGACAGTCAACCTGATGGTGTTGCAACCTAACGCACCATAGTTTTGATGCTTTTGGCACATTAGGTGCAACACCCTAGTACCCTTTAGTAAAAGACCACCTTAAATGTAGCTTTGGTTCACAACCCCTTGCATCCTGGAGGTGGCTGCATGCCTCAAGTTTTTTTTCAAAGCATCACAATTTTCCCAAAATAACAAGCCCTAAGCAATAAGATTCAAACATGGTATAGCTGAATTTGGTAAGGAAAACACTATTTTTCTTTTAAAAACAGGCAAAGCAAACTCCTCATGCAGGCAATTTAAACTCTACACAGCAACACAGCTGCTGCCTGTATTTTCCTTCATGAGAGACAGGCAATCAGACTAGTAGACATTTCTTATAGGGGATGTTTTAAATGTCTGGTCATTTTTGCACCTGGCAAATATTTGTCACTATCTTATCAGAAAAGCACACATTTAGACTTAGAAGTTCATTTTTCTAAGCAAAACAATAGTGAGAGAAGATAGTTACAGATAAAAAAAATCCATTTACTCAAATATTTGCAAGTTACTGGGCCATAATGTTTCTTCATATAAACAGCGGGAGTATTAATGGGCAGAGTGCCAGACAATTTGATTTGCTGAGTACCTATTTTCTCTAATCTTTTCTACCAAGGGACACAGGCTCAAAGCCTCCCATAACCACTGGCTGGGGTACACTGTTTCCTTGTGTGGGAAATACCTGTCAGTCGCTTAATGCAAATGTCTCTCCTAAAACCATTAATTTCAATTCCTTCATTTTTTAGAAAAAATGCTTATTTCAAGTTAATTAACATGGCACATATGACATGTAATCTTTGTTAGACAAAAAAGAAAGTGACAAGAATAAAACAGACAGACTCACAAGACAAGACACACAACAGTAAACACATGGACCCAGCTCTGCCAACTTAAAGAATATCTAAGGGGTATGCTTACTAAACCGTTTTAATGTTACCAGCGCTAGTTGCAGTGTTAATGTGAAAAATGCCATATAAGGTAGTGGGCGGTCCGACAGCAAGGCAACAATTGCTGGGTATTGCGCGATAGAGAGCGCCTTGCCGTCATCGTGCGATAGTGAGCGCGCCGTGGCTTCCTGGCACGCGGTAACCATAATTACCTAGCAGCACCACAAAAATAGCTAAAGAGGTGTAGCACACTGGTTAATACAATGACTGCTAAGACAGCAGTCATGAGGTTGATCCCTCAGTGGGCCCATCTAATAAGGCTGTCCGAGGCAATTTATTTTCATGGTATTTATAACAGACACATCTCAACAATCTGTGCTGCCAGCAAAAACACCCTCACCTCAGTGCCATAACCTAGGACGCCCTATAAGGCGCCCCATAGGGCACAATATAAAGTGCCCTGTCCGCCAAGGCACCTTATAGGGCGCCTTATACAGTGCCTTGGCTGACAAGGCACATTATAATGTGCCCTATAGGGGGCTTTATAGGGCGCCCTATAGGGCTCCATATACAGTGCCCTGGCTGACAAGGCACTGAATAATGTGCCCTATAGGTTACGGCACTGAGGTGAGGGTGTTTATGGCTGGCTACACAAATTGTAGAGATGTGTTACAGGAATTAAAAGGAAATGCATCAGTAAATAACACCACTGCAGGATCAAACTCATGACCTCTGCCTCGGCATTACCCATGATGCACCAGTACCCATGATGCACTGCACATGCAGAACAGCAGTCGACATCTGATCACAGGATGGAGTATGCCTCTCCACAGCACCTCAGCCTGGTAGGGGGAACTGACTGTGTACCACTGGCACAGAGTAGCTACAGACCGTGACATTGTGCGGGTCCTGTGCTCACCCTGAGGGTGAAGTGGGTCGCCCAGTACCAGGACCGCAGTACCCGGGTTGGCTGAGATAGCCTTTGCTGTAGGTCTCCATCAGTGCTGGTGTGTGGCAGGTATTCTTTGCAGACATACCTAGGAGAATCCTGTGTCAATCTGTATTCCCCAGTCACATCTAGCCCTTGTGGACCATGTCACACCTGGAATAATACATATCCATTGTGGTTGTTATGGTCATGTGTCATAAGAGCAGGTGTGTGTCTGGACTCACATGTGGATTATGTAGCAACACTTACCATACTCCCTGAGTCAAGGTGGTGGACAGGATCTGCCCCTAACATTCCTACACTCTACATCTTTGCAGTAGAGGGACATGAGGAGGGGCTGTGGGATCAGCAACCCCAGTCCAGTGGGTGAATGAACACCGTTCATGGCAGGGTAATGCAGAGCTGTACCTATTGCATAGGGCACTGGCAGACAGGCATTAGACCTAGCAAGGCTCAGCTGCCCCCCACCACAATCTAACATTCACCAGCAGAGGGCACAGTCAGGCTGCATCCTGCAAGGTGTTCCAGCCATACACATACTAACTGCAGATAGTTTACAAGCTAGTACATAGTGCATGTTCCCTGGAAGTGGCACACCCCCAAGTATGTCAGTGATTGGGGCCCCCCCAAAAAAAACTCATAGATATCACTTGAGCAAAATGCTGTACAGCACTATGTGGGAACCTAGCCATGCCATGGTCACTGCTCAGTCAGGGTAGAGTGACCTCCCAGCATGATATGCTGTGGCCACCCTGTCCATGCAGGTGGTGGTTAGGCACTAAAATGTCCCAGCCATGGCCCTATGCAGATGCATCCTGCCCAGACCGCCGTGTCCAGGCCATACCCACAATACCTTGCTCCTCATTATGCACATTGGCAGGCTAACACTGGAAACAGTGCAAGCATTGGGGGCTCAGTATGGTGTAGGCAGCCACATAACACTGGATAGACATACACACACTCCTACACCTATTTCAGCATTGTGCAATGATAGAGGTGGTTGGCAGCCCTGGTCACCACACCAGTCCTGGGCACAGTGCAGGCATTGCTAAGGTATGCAGGTGCTAGTATTGGTAGCTGCTGCTCTGCACAGGGTCCAACAGCCTGACTCTCCATGAGGCTTTGGATAGTAGAGCCTGTGGGTGTGGGTGTTTGTGCCCCTGTTGGCCGATGCTCTAGGGACTGCACATTTTTATGGTGTATGTGAGCTGTAGGATAAAACATAGGGCCATTGTCTGCAGGGGCCACAGCTGGGACTTGAACCTTTGACCTTCTGTCCCTGAACACACTGGCTGTGTTTACTGTACCACTGCTGTTGCCACAGAGGCAAAGCCATTCCCTGGGGATACCATTACTGTTTTTCAGACAGCCCTTTTCTGTTGCACTGCATGCCACCCATCTACACAGGGCTTGGCCTTTGTCTGCTGTGGGCAGCTTCCGCTGCCCCATCCACCACCAGAACCCCTCCCCCACCATGCTGACATGCCCTTATGCTGGTGGTGCGCAGTCCAAGGCCATCCAGTGTGCCTGTAGGTGGCTGCCTATGGTGTGGGATCTGGGGTAGGGGTGCCTACATAGAAATCTGCGCTTTCCCCCGGCACCGCCTGTCAATGTTATATGCCCTTTTGGGTACATGCTGGGAACTGTCCCCTGGGACACTGTGGGACACACACTCGTGGGCATGTTTGACCTTGGTCAGTTGCTGGCTTGCTGATTTTCAGTTTCTGAATTCCTATGTGCCACCTAGGCATCTGCCTAGTCCACCCTGTGCCCCAGCTGCCCCACTGCATGTCCCGCCTGCAGCCCCTTGTACCCCATTTCCAGCCTCACCGTAGTGCTCTTTCGTATTTGGGCACTATGCTGTTGCTGCACATATATCACTACTATCATTTTTCTTGGTTTTCCTGCCTTTGCTGTACATTGCTGGCTGAACTGGTTTCTCTCTCCTGCAAATGTGCCTCTAACGCGAGGTTTTCACTGGCGCTAATTTTCAGACCTTCATTTCACAGCATTAGAGTGCATGGAGCCTCTCCCCTCCCACTCGCCACCCATTGACCCCTTCTCTCTGCCCTCTGGGGAGCCTTACTCCACCCTCTGTGTGCCTTAATGCCGCAGGAGATTTTTTTGCATGAAACCTCACGCTATCACGCGGTAATGTTACTTTATCGCGTGCTAACTTTACGTATCGCGCGCAAACTGTGCCGCTGCAACGTTATCGCTGTTTAGTAAATATACCCCTAAGTATTGACTGTGAAATTGCAAATGTTGGTTTTCCTCACCTTCAGTCTAGGGCACATTTGTAAAACCTCTGATCAGTTTGGCAGTTGTCCAATAGCTGGTAGCACTTAGGATCCTGGTGTCCCCTCAAAATTGTGGATCTGATATAAATAAATGAATCTTTGTATTATCAGACAAGATTCTTTATTCAGCTAGCATGTCAACATACAAGTGACAGTTTCAGGGATTTTCTGAAATGTCTTTAACTTACTATGGGTACAGGATCTACTTTATAGGAATACAGTATATCAAAGCAAGCTCCTTATCTAAGGAATGTAGCAGGCTCATATACATTTCCCAGGTTCTCATTACCCAAATTCTCATTATTTAAGTTTATCTTAGAAATGGAAATTCTTGCACCCACACAAATGACCTTGCAAAATGCTTGTCCCTTATCTACTCTAATGTGCTGGATGAGTAAGTCTATCCAGCCTTCAACAGTTTATAATTACTGATACAAACCAACTACTACCATCAAATGTTGTTTTCTTACCTTCAGTTCTGCACATATGTGTTTCTTTCAAGCATAACAATTTATACATTTGTCAGCACAAGTACAAATTAACTCATAATATACTTTGAGAGGGCCTTACAGCTGGTGTAGCTCTGTGCTGTCTTCTTTGGGTATTTTAGGGCCTTTCAGCTAATGTAGGTTTGTGCTGATCCTAGGACCAGTCCAAGGGTGTCTGACGTCTAGGCAACCTTTAGCTGTGTCCCCCGACAGCTCAAGGCCCGGATCTTGTGTCCCGCATCATCCTTTCCCTTCCATACACCTCAAGTGTCCAGCATCTTCCCTCCCCCTTCCCCCCTCTCCCCCCCTCGTGTCTAGCATCTCCTTTCCTCTTTCATATCCCTCCCAGTGTCTAGATCTCCCCTCCATTTCCCTACTTCCTTCCCAAGTGTCTGGCATCTCCCCTTTTCTTCCATAATCCCCTCTATGTGCCCAGCATCTCCCCTCCCCTTTCCTACCTCTGCCCTTGTGTCTAGCATCCCTCCCTTTCTTTTCCCTATTAGGTCTACCTCTGCGCTGTTATCGCTGATGCTACTCTCAGCAGGACTCAATACTACTTGGGGCAACTGGCACGAGGCCTCTGAGAAGAGTACAAGATCAAGCCCTGTCCCCTCTGAAATTCCTGTTTAGGAGGGGGTAGGCCTAAAGCACATGGATGTTCTCAGAGACTCCATATTATTTATTTATTTATTTATTTATTTTACAATTCTTATATACCGCACTATTTGCAATCAGCGCGGTTTACATGTAACAAAAAACATCCGACAAAATGCATATGTCTGGTCATTACATTGAACAGGGAGTGGGATTTGGAGAACAAGTATCAACTATATAAAGGAACTTGGAGAACAAAGGTGAACTATATACATAAGAAGTTCAATGGAAAAGGCTCCTGTTTGGTGTTATTATATTAGCTTCCCCAGTCAACTTTAATGCTGCCGATGGGGGTAGTAACAGCATTTGTTATGGCAGCAGCAAGCAGCAGATATTGGCAGTGCTAGATATTTTTTTTTTTTTTTTTTACTGCTGCTGACTTCTGCCACACTGGCACCCATGCTGCCCCTGAAATTGTGCTGATATCTAGTTTACCTACTGTTAGGACTGGCCCTGGCTGATCCTCTTTGCGTGTCTTTCGGTTTTGTATTTTATAGTATATAGGTGCTCTATTGGTCTTTTTTGAGTGTTTAGCATCTTGCAGAAAATCTAGATGCTATGCTAGTCCTCTTTGGGTGTTTTAGTGCCTTCCAACCTATCTTGCTGTTGTGCTGGTTCTCTTTTGGTATTTTAGAGTCTTGCTAACCAATGTAGCTGCTCTACTGGTCCTTTTTAAGTGTTTTGGGTCCTTACAGCCAATATTCATGCAACGTTGGCATATATCTTGTGTTTTAAGACTTTGGGGTATGTTTACTAAACCGTGCTAATGTTACTGGCCCTAGGTGCAGCGTTAATGTGAGCAATGCCATATAAGGAAGTAGGCGTACCAGCGTTGAAGTAGCAATGGCCGATTAACATGCGGTAGAGGGCGCCTTGGCTCGTTAATGTATGTAACCTTAATTTCAGGCCAGCGGTGTTTTAGAAGCTATAGAGGTGTAGCCCACTGGTTAATACAATGACTGCTGAACCAGAGGTCATGGGTTCTATCCCTCAGAGGTCTCATCTAATAAGGCTGTTTGAGGCAATCCCTTTTCCTGATTGTAACACTCAGACATCTCTACAATCTGTACTGCCAGCAAAAACACCCTCACCTCAGTGCCATAACCTAAGGCACCATATAAGGCACCCCATAGGGCATAGTATAAAGTGTCCTGTCCGCCAAGGCACCTTATAATGTGCCCTATAGGGCACCTTATACAGTGCCTTGGCAGACAGGGCACTTTATAATGTGCCCCATAGGTTACGGAGCAACAGGCAGATAGTCAAAGTCCATAGTTTGGCAAGAGTGGGAAAAAGAACTAAAGGATTAGAAGGTTCAGTTGCATCTTTGTTGTGCTGTCGTAAAGCTTCTGATTTAGACAGACCAGCTGTCCATCCTTCGTAGTAGATTGTGGTCCAGTCCAAACAAAACACAAACTGTCAACAATGGGGTGGGCCAATACCCACTCACTAGTAGTATTATGTAAATCAGTGTGATTGTATAGGATAGAATAGTTCAGTTCTTGGGCCTCCCAAGGCCATTAGTCTCCCATTGTTGTTCCTCCACAAGACAAGCAATGTGGCAGGTGAAGGCCTGTGATCCACGGTGTCTGACATAAGCAGGCCAGCATGGCTAGCTTGACCTGTAAATGAAGCCTGTGGAGAGGAACATAGGAATTGCACATCCCCCAATATGCTGCTATTGTAGGATAGAACTCTGTAAGAGAACTAAACTAACTTAGGTAAGCAGAACTGAGAGATGGAAAAATACAGAAAAATGTGTTTAAAAGTTACTGATAAGAAAAAGTACATCTGCAAGGAATATAATTGGGAGTGCTGACAGATGAGTTGCAGAGCCCTGCTCCCCTGCATGCACAAATTGGCTCTATGGCCTTGAGAGTGTGAAAGTAACAAGTTGATGAACTGACCATTGTAATTGGGACTAGAAGGGGGGTATGCAGGTGCCATGCCCACTGAAGGGACATAATTGGATAAACTTATCAGTACCGGGACCAATGGAAGGGGTATGGGAGGTACGGGAGAGTACCGGGACCAATAAAATGTTTTTCTATACCTAGAATGGAACAGAAGTCTATAAAAGTTGTTGTAATGCTTGAAAACTTTGCTCAGCCATTTTGAAATTGACTGGTTCGAGACTTGTGCACAAATAAATGATTTGGACCTTTTGAACAGACTCCTGGTATCATTGGTTTGTCTGCGCTTTGCTGCTACATATTCTTGGTGCGTTGGCCGGGAAGTTGTGGAATCAAAGTGTATATAGGGCAATATACCACGACTTTCCGCCTCTATAGGCTTGGTCCTGCCGGGATCGCGCCCTTCCGACGAGGGCTGCTCCCTGTTGCCACCGGTCCCTTGTATCGGAGGGAGCTGGTCGGACCTCGGCGGGTGCCGGGCCCGGTTGGAGCCAACGCCTCGAACCCGAGTGAGGGGAGTCCGAGGTCCAACTCATGCGCCTGCTTGGGAAGTTTGAGGACCGGATCCGTTGAGTATAGTTTTGATTTGGTGTCTAGACAGATATAGAAAGAGCAGTACTGCCATTGGAACTTGGAATTTGGAATTTGTAATCTCGAGATATTGGGAATTGGTAAGAGAGCTTGATCACCTCTCAAGGAAGGGCCGAGTAACCCCGCATGGGAATTCGCCGGGTGAAACCCCCATCCTTTTTGTAATTGGGAAAAAGACTAGTCAGAATAGATAGAAACGAATGCATTCTGGGATACGTTGCTAGCATGATTGTGTGAACGAAGTGTGAATGAGAGGTCTGGCAGCACGGACCAAGTGAAGGCGGACCCCTGAGTAGCGCATTTCCTGACCGGGCGACCGCGTTCAGGTCGCGAAAAGGGGGAAGCGATTGTCGTCTTGTCTTGTTATTTGTACTCATTATACGTTTCTAGGGCCGTGAGGACCCCTTACCCACGGTCCGCCCTCCTTTTCCCTTTTGTCAGTTGTTGCGCGCACATATCGAAATGGGAGGGGCGGGGTCTACAAGAAACACTCCATTAGAATGTATGATCGCACATTTTAAAGAGGGATATTCAGGAGATTATGGTATTAAAATGACAGCAGCCCGTTTGCAGATTTTGTGTACTAGGGAGTGGACCGATCTAGACCCCATCTGGCCCCGAGAGGGAACGTTTAATGTAGAGATTATTCAGTCAATACATCGTAGAGTGCGGATAGCGCACCCCGATCAGTATCCCTATATAGATTCCTGGTTAAGTATTTGTGAAGATCCGCCCCCTGGGCGCAGCGCTGTTATGAGGAACAGTGCAGAATAATGTTAGCTAAGACAGATTCTAGTCAGAAAACACAACAGCCTAAAGCGAAAGAGCAGGATAAGAAGTCCAGAAAGAAGCCCATCCTGGTAGATCCTGATTCCCCAGAAATAATTCCCAGACAGCCTCGGACCCCAGGTCCGGTAAGAGTAGCCCGGCGTCCTGCCCCAGAACCCCAGCGACGGCCGGAACAGGACCCAGCTCCTGACCCACCTCCCGAAGGGGAGAGAGAGGGATCAGCTGAAGAAGAGGATGCTATAAAAAGCGAGTCAGAAGCAGAGGTAGAAGAGGAAGAAAAAGAGAATGCCCCAGGCGAGGAAGACAGTGTACAAGTGATTACTAGCACTAGCAAACCAGCAAAAGATATACCCAAAGTGAAACCTGTTGAGAAAAAGAAAGTGACCCCTTCGAAGACAATTACAAAAATAACCCTTAGATCCCAAAAGACACCTACTGCCAAAATGCTGCCTTTACGGCAAGTCCCGGGAGTGCCCATAAAGAATGATAATGATGAGGTGGTAGCGGGACCCCTAACTTATGTGTATATCCCTTTCTCTACAACTGATTTGTTAAATTGGAGGTCGCATTATGCCTCCTATACTAGTAAGCCCCAGGAACTGACAGAATTAATAACTACTATTATGGAAACTCACCAACCCACTTGGCCAGATTGCCGCCAGCTCCTGACTACCCTATTCACGACAGAGGAGCGAGCACGAATTAGAAAAGCAGCTATTGAGTGGATGGCAGATAACCCTGTAGCTCCGGGACAGGGGCAGAATAGAATAGACCATCGGGAAGCAGCCCAGAGAGAATTCCCGAATGAAGACCCCCATTGGGATCCAAATACAGATGAAGGATCCACAGCCCTAGCCCGTTTTCGCCAAGGCTTTTTACAAGGCCTGAAAAGGGGGGGCCAGAAAGCTATGAACCTTTCCAAAGTTGCAGGAGTTATCCAAGGTATAGATGAGAGCCCAGCAGATTTTCATGAAAGATTAACTGAAGCATACAGAATGTATACTCCCTATGATCCCGAGGCACCAGGAAGTTTATGTATGGTGAATTCTGCTTTTGTAAACCAGTCTCAACCAGACATTAGACGTAAATTACAGAAGTTAGAAGGGTTTGCGGGCATGAATGCAACACAGTTACTGGAAGTCGCTCATAAAGTGTATGTGAATCGTGATAATGAAAGACAGAGAGAATGTGATAGAAAGATGAAGAAGAATGCTGATTTTTTGGCTGCGGCCATAGTTGAACAGAAAAGGGGAGGTGTCCCTAGTCGACGGAGCAGAGGAAGAGGGCGGGGTCAAGGCGGAGGCCGGACCCAGAAGCTAGGCGTGAACCAATGTGCCTACTGTAGAGAGGAAGGACATTGGAGAGATACGTGCCCGCAACTCGAAGACGCCCAGCAAGATGACGACAGCAATCATCAGTGGCGAGAAGAAAGACGAGGCTATCCCAGAAATCGCGGAGGAGCCAATCGAGAACAATTCCAGCGAGAAAGAGGAGGAGGAGCCATTCAAGCATTGGCCACACCGGTCCATGATGAGAATGACGTGGATTAGGACAGACCGGGCTCCAAGTTTGCTTTAGGTCTCCAGGAGCCTATGGTCGGAATACAAATAGGAGACCAAATTATGGACTTTATGGTTGATACTGGAGCACAACATTCAGTAATAGACAAAAAGATAGCCCCATTCTCTACAAAAGCAGTCACCATTATAGGAGCAACTGGTGCCAAAGCCACAAAGTCTTTTCTTCAGAATCGTATATGCAGTCTAGGAGGACAGCAAATAACTCATCAATTCCTTTACATGCCCGAATGTCCAGTGCCACTACTGGGACGAGATATGTTAGCCAAGCTTCAAGCACAAATATCCTTCTCTGAACAAGGAGAAATGCAAATGACAGTAAATTCCCAAGCCAAACCAGCAGGAATAATGCTGCTGACAGTTCCCCGAGAAGAAGAATGGAGGTATTACATCGATGACTCTATCCAAGACACTTATTTTGAACAAACTTTAAAGAACATCCATGCACCACCTGGAGTATGGGCAGAAGGCAGTCCCCCAGGCCTAGCCTAGCATATAGCTCCAGTGATTGTAACCCTCAAGCCTAGTGCTACACCAGTGCACGTCAAACAGTACCCTCTCCCAAGAGCTGCAATTGAAGGCATTCATCGCCACCTACAAAGATTGCTTGAGTATGGCCTACTAAAAGTATGTCAATCCCCATGGAACACTCCACTTTTGCCAGTAAAGAAACCTGGGACGGATGATTACCGCCCAGTACAAGACTTAAGGAGAGTAAATGATGCAGTTGAAACTATACATCCAGTTGTACCCAATCCTTACACTCTTCTAGGACTGATAGCTGCTGAAGCTACCCATTTCACTGTACTGGATTTAAAAGATGCATTCTTTTGCATAAGATTAGCCCCTGTAAGTCAAATATTGTTTGCATTTGAATGGCAGGACCCCACCTCTGGAAGAGGGGGCCAACTTACCTGGACAAGATTACCCCAAGGATTCAAAAATTCGCCTACCATCTTTAGTGCTGCACTGAATCAAGACCTTTCAAGCTATCCAGTAGCCCCGGGGAAGAGAGTGCTTCTCCAATACGTGGACGATCTGCTGATAGCTGCCATATCAGAAAGTGAATGCATACTAGCCACCAAAGATCTCTTGCAGTTACTAGATGAAGCTGGATACAAAGTTTCCAGAGCAAAAGCACAGCTATGCCAAAAAGAAGTGAAATACTTGGGTTTTCGCATTACCCAAGGAAGCCGAAGATTAGGCAGAGAAAGAAAAGAAGCAGTATGCAGAATTCCAACTCCAACAACCAGAAAGCAAGTCAGAGCCTTTCTGGGAGCGGCAGGATATGGCCGAATTTGGATACCTAACTTTGCCCAAATTGCCAAACCACTGTATGAAGCCACAAAAGGAGAAGAGAAGTCGCCACTGGAGTGGGGACTTGAGCAGGATACAGCCTTCCAGAAATTAAAGGAAGAATTGATGTCATCACCAGCACTTGGACTACCAGATGTCCACAAGCCTTTCCACTTGTTTGTACATGAAGCACAGGGAAATGCCTTAGGCATGTTGACTCAGAAATTGGGAAATTGGGAGCGACCTGTAGCATACCTATCGAAACAATTGGACCCTGTGGCCAAAGGATGGCCACCTTGCCTGAGAGCCGTTGCAGCTACAGCGCTACTAGTGAGTGAAGCAGACAAACTCACACTAGGACAGAACATACGAGTCACTGTGCCACATGCAGTCCTTGCTCTCATGGAACAGAAAGGAAATTATTGGCTCACCAATTCCCGAATGTTGAAGTACCAGAGCATGTTATGTGAAAACCCACAGATACAACTAGAAGTGAGTCATGCCTTGAATCCAGCCACCTTGATACCCATCAGTGAAGAACTCCCAGAACAGGACTGTATCGAAGTCATGGAAACTGTGTTCTCCAGTCGACCCGACTTGACAGATGTGCCCATAGACAATCCTGACCAAATTTATTATGTTGATGGGAGCAGTCTCATCCTCGATGGACGACGCTGTGCCGGATATGCAGTCGTCACTCAACACGAAGTAGTTGAATCATCAGCTCTAGCCTCAGGCACATCAGCCCAAAAAGCCGAATTGATAGCACTCACCAGAGCATTATTGTTAGGAGAAAAACTTGTGCTAAATGTATATACAGATTCCAAATATGCCTTCACTACCTTGCATGCCCATGGAGCTCTCTATAAAGAAAGAGGACTCATCACATCCGGAGGAAAATCAGTCAAATATGGTCCCGAGATATTGATGTTACTTGATGCAGTTTGGGCCCCAACGCATGTAGCTGTTATGCATTGTAGAGGACATCAAGCAGGAAAAGGAGAAGTTGCCCGAGGGAATAGATTTGCAGATGCCTCAGCACGACAAGCAGCTATGACAGGACAGATTTCCCCACAAGCTATGCCAATGCAAGCAGCATTGTTTCCAGTACCTCTGAATTTATGGACACCACGATATACCACCAAAGAATTGGATTACTACTGTAACAAAGAAGATGGAGTACTGAAAGATGGATGGATTGAGCTGCCACCAGAAGAGGGCAGTCAACCCCCTGGACGAATAGTAATTCCTGAACTGTTAGGACCAACTTTTGTCAAAGCTTTTCATGAAGCTACCCACTATGGGAAAAGTGCTATGGAAAAAGCACTCAGACCACATTTTTACATCCCTCTATTGACAAACATATCAGCCTCAGTAGCACGTCAATGTCTAACCTGTGCCAAAAATAATGCCAAGCAAGGCCTTATAACGGCACCCCGAGTTCAGTCAGGAGGTGTAACCCCCATGCACAACCTCCAAGTTGATTTTACCGAAATGCCAAGAGCCAATGGATACCATTACCTATTAGTATTAGTTTGTACTTTCTCTGGGTGGGTAGAAGCCTTCCCAACCAGAACTGAGAAAGCCCGAGAAGTTACCAAAGTCTTAATGAGAGAGATTGTTCCTAGGTTCGGAATTCCAGCAGTAATAGGGTCAGACAATGGACCCTCATTTGTCTCCCAAGTTACTCAGCAGTTAGCGAAAGCTTTGCAGATACAATGGAAACTCCACACTGCATACAGACCCCAGAGTTCAGGGAAAGTTGAGCGAATGAATCGTACCCTAAAAGCCCAAATGTCCAAGCTTTGTCAGGAGACGCACTTGAAGTGGCCCCAAGTGCTCCCAATAGCTTTACTCAGAATACGCTCAGCTCCTGTAAAGTCGACAGGATTTTCTCCTTTTGAAGTTTTGTATGGTAAACCCCCACCAATAGTGCAGGGAGTCAAAGGAAGTTTAGCCCAAATTGGTTCAGAAATAACCAGACAAGAACTCCTAGCTCTTAGTTTTGTTCTGCAGACTCTCCATGCGTGGATCCAAGACCAATTGCCTATCAACTTGACGGAACCCTTGCATCCCTATCAGCCTGGTACCTCAGTGTGGATCAAAGATTGGAAGAAGACACCGTTGGAACCCCATTGGAAGGGACCGTACACCGTCATCCTGTCTACCCCAACTGCAGTAAAGGTAGCCGAGATCGACGCCTGGATCCACCACAGCAGAGTCAAGCCCGCCGCTGATCCTGAACCAGAGCAGTGGACAGCAGAACAGCATCTTGATGCACCCTTGCGAGTTACTCTGAGACGGCAACCAGCAACTTAGACACTTTATCACAGTGCCTTGCAGTAGCCAAGTCTTTCGAAGAGGATTGCTGTTTTCCATACAGCAACAGTTTTGTTTCAACGAACTCAATCTGTGCATGATTTTGCACATTACTTTGATACTACATTGACTAGCCAGACTTCACAAGCCAACTGAAATTGCTAATAAGTTGGTTAATGTGTACTAGACAACCTGAGGATCTTCAATCAACACTCAGCACCCGTTAAATTGCTTTATTAGCAAACGGGACGAAGAAAGAGAACGTCGTGATCAAGATCAGCAAGCTGAGGATTCAGAAGAACTCCAATCAACATCAACATGCATCTTTACTTTTGCTTTGCCTTGGTTGCCTTCTTTGGAGGTTTTGAACTGACTTATGCTTTACCTCCATGCACTGCTTGCATTACTTCTACTCGAACTGGACTGAAAGTAACTCAGACTTTGATTTATCATTCTTACTATACCTGCAAGGGAAAAGTGACTCGGTGTATTTATAACACCACTGAACTAAATGTTTGCACTCATGGCAAAATTAGAGCATGCTATAATCCGCATCAGAATCCATCCTATTACACGTTGGAAATACGATGGAAGGATGCAGATGGACCTATACTAGCTGCTACACCACCACTTAAAGACATTACTAAACCTGCTGTTTTAAATTTTGATGCATGTAATGCCATTAATAGAGATAGTTATTCCACCTGTGGTACTTGGGAGAGAAAGCGTATCGAAATGACCATAAGTACATGTGTCCAGAGGGTGCCACAGGATGGAGGAAGTGTACAGGTAAAAAGGAACCAGGCTATAGTACTGCACCAGCAGCAGATTACTATTGCCCGTATTGGGGATGTGTTTTTTATGCTACCTGGAATACTGGTATAACTGATGAGAAAATAGATAAACGAATGGCTACTTTAACCAAGCCAACCACAAATGATAAATGTCAGAAAGATGCTTGCAACCCCTTACACTTACGTATACACAATCCCCATGCATGGAAACAAGGATACAAGTTTGGTTTGCGTATTGCTGGAGGGGCAATAGATCCAGGAACCATTGTGCATATCAGATTGAATACCCAAGCCCACAAGTCATCTAAATATCATATTCATAATACCTTTTATGAAGCTATGCATGTAAATAAGTTTGAGATCCCCCATCCCTCACAGAATTTATTTTTAGAATTAGCTGGAGCAGTAGTATCTAGTCTTAAGATCTCAGATTGCTATTTCTGTGGCGGAACCCAAATGGGAGACCAGTGGCCATGGGAAGCCCAAGAATTGAATTATTCTTTGATTTACAATCAGACTGAATTACACAAGACTACCAGTGAGTGGGTGTTAGCGCACTCAATCGTTGGACGTCTTTGCTATGCCAGAACTGGACCCCAGTTCACCCAGAAGGTAGGACAGCTGGTCTGTCTTAGCCAGAAGTATTATAATGCCACGACCAAAAAGACAGCATGGTGGTCAGGAATCAGACACCCTGAACCTCCTAACCCATTAGCCAGATTTCCTGAACTTGCTGGTTTATGGACTAACCTTGCCAAAGTCCAAGCCTGGCAAGCCCCACCTGGCCTATATTGGATCTGTGGAAACCGAGCATATGCACAACTCCTGCCACACTGGGGAGGAGCATGTGTCTTAGGAACCATCAGACCTTCTTTCTTTCTGTTAAACACTGAACATGGAGAACAATTAGGATACCCTGTATACACTACCCACCGACACAAACGAGCACTAAGACAGAAAAGAGAAGCCTTACAGATAGGCAAGTGGGAGAAGTGGCAAGGTGATGATTGGCCACCAGAAAGAATCATTGAGTATTATGGGCCTGCCACTTGGAATGATGATGGTATGTATGGTTATCGTACTCCAATCTATATGATTAATCGTATTATTCGCTTACAAGCAGTAGTTGAAATAATAACCAATGAAACTAGTCATGCTCTTACGCTTTTAGCTAGACAAAGTACTCAGATGCACACTGCTATATATCAGAACCGCTTAGCACTTGATTATTTGTTAGCAGCAGAAGGAGGAGTATGTGGCAAACTGAATCTAACTAATTGCTGTTTGAAAATAGATGATAAAGGTCAAGTAGTTGAAGAAATTGCTAAAGATATGCAAAGACATGCTTATGTGCCAGTACAGACTTGGCACTCATTGAAAATTCCTAACTGGTTTGCTAACCTTTTCTCTTGGATGGGAGGATTTAAGACTTTCATTGTCCTAGTACTAATTCTTGTTGCTGTTATTTTCTTATTACCATGTTTAATCCCATATTGTATGCGTTCCATTCATAATGCTATTGATAGCACAGTAGAGCGGAAGACCGCAACTAAAATAATGGCTTTATATAAAGCCAGCCTTAGTCGAAATCCTTCAATCATGATGTGATTCTTCTAAAGGTGATTTAACTCTCACACCTTATTAAGTAATAGGGTGAGATTAATCAAAGGGGGGAATGTGGCAGGTGAAGGCCTGTGATCCACGGTGTCTGACATAAGCAGGCCAGCATGGCTAGCTTGACCTGTAAATGAAGCCTGTGGAGAGGCACATAGGAATTGCACATCCCCCAATATGCTGCTATTGTAGGATAGAACTCTGTAAGAGAACTAAACTAACTTAGGTAAGCAGAACTGAGAGATGGAAAAATACAGAAAAATGTGTTTAAAAGTTACTGATAAGAAAAAGTACATCTGCAAGGATATAATTGGGAGTGCTGACAGATGAGTTGCAGAGCCCTGCTCCCCTGCATGCACAAATTGGCTCTATGGCCTTGAGAGTGTGAAAGTAACAAGTTGATGAACTGACCATTGTAATTGGGACTAGAAGGGGGGTATGCAGGTGCCATGCCCACTGAAGGGACATAATTGGATAAACTTATCAGTACCGGGACCAATGGAAGGGGTACAGGAGAGTACCGGGACCAATGAAATGTTTTTCTATACCTAGAATGGAACAGAAGTCTATAAAAGTTGTTGTAATGCTTGAAAACTTTGCTCAGCCATTTTGAAATTGACTGGTTCGAGACTTGTGCACAAATAAATGATTTGGACCTTTTGAACAGACTCCTGGTATCATTGGTTTGTCTGCGCTTTGCTGCTACACTTACAGCCAATATTCATGCAACGTTGGCATATATCTTGTGTTTTAAGACTTTGGAGTATGTTTACTAAACCGTGCTAATGTTACTGGCCCTAGTTGCAGCGTTAATGTGAGCAATGCCATATAAGGAAGTAGGCGTACCAGCGTTGAAGTAGCAATGGCCGATTAACATGCGGTAGAGGGCGCCTTGGCTCGTTAATGTATGTAACCTTAATTTCAGGCCAGCGGTGTTTTAGAAGCTATAGAGGTGTAGCCCACTGGTTAATACAATGACTGCTGAACCAGAGGTCATGGGTTCTATCCCTCAGAGGTCTCATCTAATAAGGCTGTTTGAGGCAATCCCTTTTCCTGATTGTAACACTCAGACACATCTCTACAATCTGTACTGCCAGCAAAAACACCCTCACCTCAGTGCCATAACCTAAGGCACCATATAAGGCACCCCATAGGGCATAGTATAAAGTGTCCTGTCCGCCAAGGCACCTTATAATGTGCCCTATAGGGCACCTTATACAGCGCCTTGGCAGACAGGGCACTTTATAATGTGCCCCATAGGTTACGGCACTGAGGTGAGGGTGTTTTGGGCTGGCAACACAGATTGTAGAGATGTGTCTGACTGTTACAGGAATTAAAAGGAAACACCTCAGACAGCCTTATCAAATAACAGCAATGAAGGATTAAACTCATGATCTCTGCCTCAGTAGTCATTGTAGTAACCAGTGGGCTACACCTCTATAGCTTTTAACACAGTGCTGGCTGACTACAAAAAGACTGCAGGTCACCGCACAAACTGTCTGCTGTGGTTACCGGGATAGGGTAAACCCACCAGTACCCACGATGCACTGCACATGCAGAACAGCAGTCTACATCTGATCACAGGATGGAGTATGCGTCTCCACAGCACCTCAGCCTGGAAGGGGGAAGTGACCATGTATGTTACTGGCACAGAGTAGCTACAGACTGTGACATTGTGCAGGTCCTGTGCTCACCCTGAGGGTGAGGTGGGTCACCCTGCACCAAGTCTGCAGTACACGGGTTAGCTGAGATAGCCTTTGCTGCAGGTCCCCATCAGTACCAATGTGTGGTAGGTATTCCTTACAGACACACCTAGGATAATCCTGTGTCCATCTGCATTCCCCAGTTATGTCTAGCCTTTGTGGACCATGATGCACCCAGAAGAGTGCATGTGCATTGTGGTTGCCGTGGTCAGATGTTGTAAGAGCAGGGGTGGGTCTGGATTCACATGTGGATTATGTAGCACCATGTATCATACTCTCTGGGTCAAGGTGGTGGACATGATCTACCCCCAACAGACCAACACTCTACATCTTTGCAATGGAGGCAGTAGAGGGACATGATGAAGAACTGTGGGACCAGCAACCCCAGTCCAGTTGGTGAATGTACACCATCCATGGCAGGTGATGCAGAACTGTACTTATCATATAGGGTACTGGCAGACAGGCAGTAGGCCTGGCAAAGCTCATCTGCCCCCTACCACAATCTGACATTCACCAGCAAAGAGCACAGTCAGTCTGCACCTGCTGCACAGTGTTCCAGCCATAAACATGCTAACAGCATATAGTCTGCTAACCAGAACTTGTTCCCAGAGGAACAAAATGCACCAAGATGTGAAATGTAAGCACAAACAACAAGCAGGTATGTCAGTGATCAGGCCCGAGAAAAGGAAACACATAGATATCAGAGAGGGGGGGGGGGGTGGACAGGGGACAGCACTATGTGGAAACATAGACATGCCATGGTCACTGCACAGTCAGAGTGAGAGTGACTTCCCAGCATGACATGCTGTGGCCACCCTGTCTGTGCAGGTAGTGGTCAGCCACTACAATATCCCAGCCATTGCCCTATGTCCTGTACAGATGCATCCTGCCCAAACCATCCTGTCTGGCCCATACTCACAATACCTTGCTCCTCATTATGCACATTGGAAGGCTAATACTGGAAACTGTGCAAGCATTGTGAGCTCTGTAAGGTGTAGGTAGCCACAAAACACTGGATAGGCATACACACACACCCACACCTATTTCAGCATTGTGCAAAGATGGAGGTGGTTGGTAAACCTGGCTGCCACACCAGTCCTTGGCACAGTGCAGGTATTGTTAAGGTACTCAATACTGTTATGGTCACTCTCTGGGGTGGTAAACACTGTCAGAGAACAGAAAAGAGGAAGTACACTCAACATATATCAGAAAGGTTGCTATGATGAATCTCTGTTAACAAATTGTGTCTAATGTAGGATTTGTTATCTGAAATTAATCATAGCAAACTTTTGATAGATATGGAGCATGTTTCCATGTTTATGACGGCATTGCTAAAGTATGCAGGTGCTAGTCGTGGTAGCTGCTGCTCCACGCAGGGCCAAACAGCCTGACTCTCCATGAGGCTTTGGATAGTGGAGCCTGTGGGTGTGGGTGCTTGTGCCCCTGTTGGTTGAAGCTCTAGGGCAGAGGTTCCCAACTCTGGTCCTGGGGGGGGGGGGGGCAAACACCATTCAGGTTTTCAGGCTGTCCCTAATGAATATGCATGAGATACATTTGCATACAATGGGGGCAGTGCATACAAATGCATATCAAGCATATTTATTGGGGACAGCATGAAAACATGAATGGTGTTTGGCCCTTGAGGAGTGCAGTTGGGAACCTCAGCTCTAGGGAGTGCACATGTTTATGGTGTATGTGCTCTGTAGGGTAAAATATAGGGACATGGTCTGCAGGGGCCACAGTTGGGACTTGAACCTGTGACCTTCTGCCCCTGATCACACTGGCTGTGTGTACTGCACCAAACTGTTGCCACAGAAGCAAGTCATTCCCTGGGGATACCATGACTGTTCTTAAGACAGACCTTGTCTGTTCCACTGCATTCCACTCACATAAACAGGGCTTTGCCTTGGTCTGCTGTGGGCATATGCCACTGCCCCCTCCACCACCAGCAGCCCTCCCCCACCATGCTGACATGCCCATATGCCGGTGGTGCTAGGGGTGCACAGTCCCAAGCTATCCAGTGTGCTGGTAGGCGGCTGCCTATGGTGTGGGGTAGGGGTGCCTACATAAACATCCATGCTTCTCCCCGGCACCGCCTGCCAATGTTATCTGCCTTTTGGGATATCTGCTGGGTACTGTCCCCTGGATGGGACACTGTGGCACACACACTCATGGGCATGTTTGACGTTGGTCAGTTGCTGTTAGCTTATTTTCCATTTCTGTGTTCCTATGTGAAACCTAGGCATCTGCCTAGTCCACCCTGTGCCCCAGCTGCCCCACTGCATGTCCCGCCTGCAGCCCCCTGGACCCCATTTGCAGCATCACCATAGTGCCCTTTCATACTTGGGCACTATGCTGTTGCTGCACATGTAGCACTACTATCACTTTTCTTGGTCTCCCTGCCTTTGCTGTACATTGCTGACTGAAATGGTTTCTCTCTCCTGCAATTGTGCCTCTAACGTGAGGTTTTCACTTGCGGTAATTTTCGGCCCTTCATTCCACAGCGTTAGTGTAGCAGGAGCCTCTTCCCACCCACACCTGCCCATTGACCCCTTCTCTCCACCCTCTCTCCACCCCCTGCGTGCCTTAATGCTGCCGGGGACGTTATTGCACGATAAGTAACGTTATCGCTCGATAATATTACTTTCTCGTGCGATAACATCACTTGTCACCGTTACAAACCACCCATCTGGGCAGCAGCAGAATGAGATAGTGTTGACGGCGGAGGATCACATTTCTGTGACAACGGCAACAACACCAAACTTAAACTGCGCGGAAGAAAGGCCCGGCAATCTACTTCTGTATCTTGCCATGAAAACCTAATGGATAGTTACAACAAAACAAATTGTGCTATATTGCTGGAAGATGAGACTCCCAGGTCGGAAGGCACTCAACTAGCTACAGGGGAAGAGCTAAAGACTTTTCAGAGTAAAGCCAGCATTTATGATGTGGTTGGATCAAAGCCCTCGGGACGTCTGACTGCTGATGTAGCTGTGCATGAAATGAGAGTCAGAAGCTGTAAAGATGTCTTACACATTGGAACATGGAAAGCACGAAGCATGAACCAAGGGAAGTTGGAGATGGTCAAGAATGAAATGGAACGTGTACAACTTGATCTGTTGGGTGTCAGTGAACTGAAATGGACTGGCATCGGGCACTTTGCATCAGATGATCACCTGGTCTACTATGCTGGAAATGAAAGACAAAGAAGAAATGGTGTTGCATTTATAATAAAGAAGAAACTTGCAAGAACTGTAATGAAATACAATGCAGTCAGCGAACGCTTAATCTCTATTTGTCTACGAGGAATGCCTATCAACACAACTATAATTCAAGTATATGCCCCAACAACAGCTGCAGAAGAGAATGAAATTGAAAAGTTATATGAACAAGTACAAGCTGAAATTGACAGAACATGCAAACAGGATATCCTGATAGTCATGGGTGACTGGAACGCAAAAGTTGGCAACAAAGAAGAAGACAAAGTAATTGGAAAATATGGACTTGACAACAGAAATGAAGCTGGAGAAAGACTGACAGAATTCTGCAAGACCAACGATCTATTCATCTCAAACATCTTCTTCCAGAAACACAAGCGGTGACTGTACACATGGACTTCACCCAATGGATTGAATAAAAATCAAACCGACTACATTTGTGAAAGTCAACAATGGAAAAACTCTATAACATCAACAAAGACAAAACTTGGAGCTGACTGCAGTACAGATCACCAACTACTAGTATGCAAACTCAAGCTAAAGTTGAAAAAGAGCAAGCCACTCATGAATGCAACAAAATATGACCTTGAGAATATACCACTGGAATTTAAAGGCTGCCTGCAAAATCGATTTGCTGCTTTAGATACAAATGACAGAGCTCCAGAAGAGTTATGGAATGACATCAAGAAGGTTGTGTTGGAAGAAAGTAAGAAGTCTCTACAAAAGGTGAAAAAGAAAAAATGGCCAAAATGGATGACGGAAGAAACTGAAAATTGCCCAGAAAAGCAGAGAAGCTAAAGCCAGAGGAGAAAGACAGACAATCACAGAACTCAACAGAGATTTCCAACATGCAGCAAGACAGGACAAGAAAAAATACTGCAATGACGCATGTTGGAAATAGAAGCAGAAACTATTAGAGGAAGAACAAGACTGGCTTTCCTAAAGCTACAAGAGTTGAAGAAAAAGTTCCAGCCTCAAATTGGAATGTTACAAGATGCTCAAGCTTCTATGTTGAATGATGCTGAGATGATCAAGAAAAGATGGAAGGAATATACAGAGTTTTTATATGATAAAGATGATGTGGACCAACAGCCGTTTCAACCTGTACCTTATGATCTGGAACCATTGGTGATGAAAGAAGAAGTTGAAGCAGCATTGAAAGCCTTATTAAAGAACAAAGCACCAGGCATTGATAACAGTCCCATAGAAGTATTACAGCCATCTGATGCAGCTGTTATCATACTTACAAGGCTCTGCCAAGAAATATGGAAGACAACATCATGGCAAACTGACTGGAAAAGATCTGTGTTTATACCAATACTAAAGAAAGGTGATCCAACTGACTGTGGAAATTATTGCACAATCTCTCTGATCCCACATGCCAGCAAGATTCTACTGAAGATTATTCAAAAGAGACTACAACCATACCTGGAACAAGAACTACCTGAAGTGCAAGCGGGGTTCAGGAAAGGGCGAGGAATGAGAGACATCATTGCGGATGTAAGATGGATCCTTGAAAAGACTAAAGAATACCAAAAGGATATCTATTTGTGCTTTATCAACTATAGCAAAGCTTTTGACTGTGTAAACTATGAGAAACTCTGGGCCACATTAAGAAGCATGGGTATACCAGAACACCTGATCGTACTCATGCACAATCTGTACATTGATCAAGAAGCAACAGTTCAAACGGAACAAGAAGAAACAGAATGGTTTAAAATAAGCAAAGATGTAAGACAAGGCTGCATACTTTCCCCATACCTGTTTAATTTATATGCAGAACAAATCATCAGAGAAGCAGGATTGTATGAAGACAACAGAGGTGTGAAGATTGGTGGAAAACTCATCAACAACCTTCACTATGCTGATGATACCACATTACTGGCTGAAAGTGAAGATGATCTGAAACATTTGCTTCTCACAATCAAAGAACATAGGGGTATGTTTACTAAACCGTCTTAATGTGCGCCTGGCGATAGTGTGCAGGCTGCCATAAAAGGAGTGGGCATTTCAGTCTTAAAGCAGCAAAATGGGAGTATCGCGCGATAACGCTCGCTGCTGCGAACATCATGCGAAGCGCCGCTAAGAGCGTTACCGCGCGGTAATCTTAAGTAGGCGCACAGACATCTAAACATAGAAACAGAAGTGTAGCACAATGGTTAATACACTGACTGATAATACAGGGGTCATGAGTTTGATCCCCCAGTGTGCCTAATGCATAAGGCTGGCTGAGGCATCAGCTGTGATATGTAAGTATTGTTTCCTGAGGCATTTTTTTTGGATTTTATTTATTGCTGCCAGCAAACACACCCTCACGTGCCGTAACCTAAGGTGCCGCATAAGGCACCCTATAAGGCACCCCATAGGGCACATTATAAAGTGCACTGTCCGCCACGGCACCCTATAATGTCCCCTATAGGACACCCTATAAGGCGCTCCATAGGACACCTTATAAAGCACCTTATACGGACTGTAACCATAAGGTGCCTCAGAAGGAGCTTTATAGGGTGCCCTATAAGGCGCCTTATAGGGCGCCTTCTGAGGCACCTTATGGTTACAGTACCCTGAGGGTGTTTTGCTGGCAGCAGTAATGTACATTAAAAAAAGACAATGCTTTGGACAGCCCTATCAAAGAACCCCTACTGTGGGTTTGAACCCATGACCTCTGACTCCACAAATAGTGAAATAACCAGTGGGCTACAGCTCCATAGCTGCTAGCAAACCCCTGGCTGGCTGCAGAAGGACTGCACGTCACCACACAAACAGTCTGCTGTGGTCACCAGGATAGGGTTAACCCACCCATACCCATGATGCACTGCACATGCAAATCAGCAGTCTACAGATGATCACAAGATGGGGTATGCACCCCAACAGCACCTCAGCCTGGTAGGGGGAACTGACCGTGTGTGGTAATGGCACAGAGTAGCTACACACCGTCACATTGTGCAGGTACTGCACTCACCCTGAGGGTGAGGTGGGGCGCCCAGCACCAGGTCCACAGCAGAGATAGGCCATGCTGCAGGTCCACAGCAGTGCTAATGTGTGAGATAGATAGTTTCTGAAGACACGCCTTGGGTACATCTGCATGTCTCAGTCAGGTTTAGCCCCTATGGATCCCTAGGAGGATTATGTACCACCCTCCTCCTCCTCCAGGGCTGAGGGGGGTAAACAGATCTCCCACCAATAGATCCACATTCTACCTCCCTGCAATGGCAGCAGTAGAGGGGGACCATCAACCCCAGTCCTGCTGGGGAACAGACACCCTACAGGGCAGTCAATGCAGTTCTGTACACATCCATAACACAATAACAAACAGACATTAGACCTGGATATGCTAAGCTGCACCCCACCACTATCTGATATTCTCCTGCAGTAAGACTTCAGCCGCTGCACCCTGCAAGGCATTCCATCAAGACACATACCAGCTGCAAACAGACTGCTAGCTAATCCATAGTGCATGTTCCTGGTGGAAATGCGTGCACCCAGAACTAGGATGTCAGCATACACACCAAGCAGATAAGTCACTGACTGGGATCCAAAAGGGAACCCATAAACATCACATGATCAAAATACTATATAGCACTATGGGGGAGCCTAGCCATGCCGTGGTCACTGCTCAGTCAGGGTGAGAGTGATCTCCCAGCGGAACATGCTGTGGCCACCCTGTCTGTGCAGGTGGTGGCCGGGCAATACAATGTCCCAGCCAGTGCCCTATGCCCTGTGCAGATGCATCCTGGCCAGGCCACCCTGTCCGGGCTATACACATGGTACCATGCTCCTCATTATGCACATTGGCAGGCCAATACTGGCAACAGTGCTGGCAGTGTGCTCTGTGGAGGGTGTTTGCAGCCACCACACACTGGATAGACAGACACACACTCCCACACCTATGCCAGCATTGTGCTACTATAAAGGTGTTTAGCAGCCCTGGCCACAACACCAGTCCTGGGCACAGTGCAGGCATGGATATGGTATGTAATACTGTTGGGGGTCACTCCCCAGGGTGGTAAACACTGCCAGAGACCAGACATGAAGCACACTCCACAGACATCAGAAAGGTTGCTATGATGGAGCTCAATCAGCAAACTGTGCTTAACGTAGGAATTGCTATCTGTCAGTAATCATAGCAAACGTTTGATAGCTGTCCCTCATGAATATGCATGAGATACATCTGCATACCATGGGGGTGGTGCATAGATATGCAGCACAGGCATATTTATTAGAGGCAGCATGGAACCTGAATGGTGTTTGGCCTTCCAGGACTGCATTTGGGAGACTCTGCTCTAGGTAATGCACCTGTTTATGGTGTCTTTGCTCTGTAGGGAAAAATGTAGGTGTTTTGGGCATGTTTACGTCATCTGCAATAAAGGTTCTGTCTGTATTAGCACGTTGTAGTAGTGGGTAAAAAATGGGGACTGGGTTGGCAGGCACCATAGCTGGGACTTGAACCTGTGACCTTCTGCCTCCTAACACACTGGTTGTGTGCACTGCACCACCCTGTTGCCACAGAAGCAGTGCATTCCCTGGTGATACCATGACTGTTTGTCCGGCAGGGCCTGTCTGTTGCAGTGCATGGCACCCACCTACACAGGGCTAGGCCATGGTCTGCTCTGGGCAGCTGCCACTGCCCCCCTCCACCACCAGTACCCCTCTGCCACCATGCTCACATGCCCTTCTGCTGGTGGTGCTGGTGGTGTGCAGTCTCAAGCCATCCAGTGTGCAGGTAGGCGGCTGCCTATGGTGCGTGTTCTGGGGTAGGGGTGCCTGCATAGATGTCCACGCTTCCCCCCAACACCTCCTGCCAATGTTCTGTGCCCTTGGAGGTACCTACTGGATACTATCCCCTGTGACACTGTGATAAATACTCTCGTGCCCATGTTGGGCCCTCATCAGTTGCTGTCTGGCTGCTGTACAGTTTCAGCATTCCTAAGTGCCACCTAGGCATCTGCCTAGTCCGCACTGTGCCCCAGCTGCACCACAGCATGTGCCTCCTGCAGCCCTCTGTATCCCCTTTCCCAGCATCTGTCCAGTTGCCCATTCCGACATGCCCGCCCTGCTGTTGTGGAACATGTGCATGCCATAGGAAACCTGTCCAATGGAGAGGGAAACCCTGATCAGTGCTATTTCACTGTGGGATCATTCACCTTGTATGGGGACGGAACGTAGACCCTTCCAAAATTCATATCTTTTTTGGGGGGCTTTCTTGGGAGTGTTTTTTTATGTTTCCCATTACTATCACTATTGCCCTGCTTGGTTATGTTTTTTGTATATTTTGTTGGGGTCCTTTTCAATGTTTATTTGTACTTTTGTTCCGTGCACATGTATCACACTTATCACTTTTTGTAGGTTTCCCTGGTTTTGCTGTACATTGCTGACGGAAATGGTTTCTTTTCCCTTTAAATCAGCTCTAACGCCAGGGTTTCACTGGCGTTAGTTTTGAGCCTCGGATTTCACAGCGTTGGTGTGCAGGGAGCCTCTCCCCTCCCACTCTCCACCCATTTACCCCTTCTCTCCGCCCCTGGGGAGCCTTCCTCCGCCCTCCGGGAGCCTTTCCCCGCCTTCAGCGCTCGTTTGCGCCGCAGCACGCGTTATCGCGCGATATGGTACCTGTGGGCCTTAAAAAGCGCCATCATTGAGATGGATCGATACAATAACAGCAGCTACGGGTACCAGTCTGTCAACAATGAGCCGCCTGACTGAAGACCGAACACAATTTAGGATATCTATCCAGAGGATCGCCATGAGTCGACTCCGACTCGACGGCACTTAACAACAACATCACCCTTTAGTAAACATACCCCTTTGTGGCTGATCTAGGTGCTATGCTGGTCCTGTTTAGGTGATTTTTGGCCCTTAGATCCTATCTTGCTACTGTGTTGGCACTCTATCTGTTTTAGGACATTCCTCCAGTCATTATAGGTCCCGTATTTGCTCTCTTCCACTGTTCCTTCCTGTGCCTTCCAGCCAATGTTAGTACTGCTTTTACCCATTTGCACTGCTTTAGGAATCATCTAGGCAGTGTTTTGCCATTTTATGCCTCTGCCTATGCCCCTTCTTGCTAATTTTGGTGGTATTTTACCCCTCTCAAGGTGTCATGGTTTTCTCCCACCCATTTTGGTGCTGCTTTCCCTTCTTGCATTCCCTTGGAGAATTTGTTCCACTCTTTGTGCCCTTTGCTCCTCTTCTGGTGCTAAGGGGTGTTTGTGATATTCTTGATGGCTTGTAGTGCTGTTACTTCTCTTACAAATGCCTTCTGGCAAGTTTCAAGCAGGCTTGATTGAAATATGAACAGCAGTCCTCACTGTTCCATTGTAATATAGCTTTCCTCTTAGACCGGGAAAAGGATGAATGATTTGTCGTACTAACACTAAACAAATATGCCCTATGGATGAATACTCATGTATATTACAATGTTTGGCATACACATCCCTAGTAGCAGCCATTAACATCCCCATTTTTGTCATTAGCAAAATTATTTTTATAGTTATTTTGCTCAAAAGATTTAGAATTCACTCCCATTTGCATAGAGGAGCAAAACTATTTGGTTTTCTTGAAAAAAGCCTATGTCTGGTTATATGAATAAATCATTGCTACTTGATCAACTTTGATCTGGAACACTTGAGGTTAAATGTGAAGGTTAAAGTAGAAAAAATGGTAGGCTGGATAAAACAAATGAAGGCCAGCTCTTTACTGGCCATCCAGCTAGACATGTCTGTGGGATCAGAATCAGGTCTATGGCTTGGACATGCAGGCTGGGCGCTGATTCTGATTGGCCACTCACCCAGCCACATACTGATCTAACTCATCCTGTCTCTGTAATGGAACCACAATGCCATGGCGTCTCATTGCCATGGCACCATGGTTCCATTAATGAGCTGCAATCCCAAGCCACAACACAAAATGCCCTTTCCCTGCAGCCCGACCTCCGATCTGGCCTTCCATGGCCAGGGTTGGACTAAAGGGAACCCCCTTTGCCCCTTACCTGTTTGTCCCTGCCATCTGCTGCTATCCCCCAATGTCCAGATGGACCTATTCCACCTTAAAAGTGGAATAAGTCTCATGTCTACCTGGCTGACCATAGACATACAGGATCAACCTCTGAATTGGCCCTATACATTTGAGGTCTCACCTCACCCATGCTTCAACCTTACCCCATTTCGAGGCCTTCCCTTTCTGCCCCCCCCCCCCCCCCACATCTATAGCTCCTTATACAACACAGCTATTTGTATGGGGAGCCTTTGTACCCGAGCAGCAGGGGGATGAATAGTGGGATATACGTCCTGATGGGACATACATCTCTGCTATTCATTGTACAGAATGACCCCCATAGTATTTGATATACAAAGCTACTTACCTATTTATTAATTTTTTTCATAAGATATATTTACCTGCCAATATTTCTTAGTGATGATTGCACAAAATGTTGAGCAATAACATTTTAATTAATAAAAAATCTGCAATGAGCTCTACATGCATTAAATAAATATGCAACTGTACTGTCATGTTCAAATCCTATACAAGGAATGCTAAACAGGATGTTTATTATCATCATACTGTACATGGTTTTAGAAAAAAATGACACACAGTAAATAGGCTAAAGATGTTTTGTGATTCATTTCTATTACAACTACAATACAGGTATATCTGAAGGGTCCTGGCCATATGTCTCTCAAATGCCTATATATCCTGTTTCAATTTAAGAGCTCCATTGAGGATATTACTTTCACTCATTGCTGCAGGCAAAGACTGGAAAATTCCCTTATGAAAGCACATTCCATGATGTAATATCCAAGAAGCCCCTGAAGAATGCATCAATATGAGTTAATGATTTTATTTTCTGTCATTTTCCATTTCATTACAACCTTTGTCAGCTTCATGAGAACATCGTGTTACCCAGTCATTTTTTCTTCATCTTTCATGATTCGTATTACAATCATTGTTACTTGCATGAAGTATCAGAATTTTAATGTTTCATTTATTCTAATGATATCTGCCATGTACTATATTAGAATGACCTTTTCAGTATTCAGTGTTTGGACTGACTGACCATTCTGTTCATTGCACTAAGTTTCAATAATACAATAGGAAAATTGAATGACCTTAATTTCAATAGCACAATGGGATTAGAAAAGCCTCAAGGTCTAACTTGAATAATGCATTTTTGAGGGATACAGATAGTAAATATAATAAAGAAAAATATCCAGTGCATTTTTGAGAAAAAAAGAGAACATAGCACGTAACAATGAGAGGAAGAAAGTTTGGTCTACATTGATTGATTGTCATTCTCAATACGTGCTTGCAATTTTGTCATATAAATGCATGTGTTCATCACAATTATTTTAAAAAAAAATAATGTCTTAGTTTATAACAACCCACTTTATCCTGAAATAATGGTAGGCAATGCCTATAAAAATTAGGGTAGAATAAATGTCAAGACATGATACTGAACTTTGGCTATAGTATCTGATCCTTTCGAGGACATTTTTCAAAGTGACTAGGCCAGGTAACTAGAGTTTCTTTGTTTGATTGCAGTGGTTGAAAATATTCACTCACAGTGTGGATAAGAGGGTAATTTTATATGGGGTGCATACGTCATTATGGATATACAACGACTTGTAGTGCTATACAATTGCTCAGTAGTAGCAGTAGTAGTAGCATGTTTTCAACAAATCCTTGGAAACAAGAGAAGTTCCTCAGGACTGGAGAATGGGTGATGTCGTACCTCTACACAAAAGTAGTGACAGGGAAGAAGTGTCAAACTAAAGGCCCATGAGCCTTCCTTCGGTGGCGGGAAAAGTAATGGAGGTGCTCCTGAAAGAGTGAATAGTGAACTTTCTCAAAACCAACAGGTTGCAAGATCCGAGGCAACATGGTTTAACCAAAGGACGATCTTGCCAAACAAATCTGATTGAGTTCTTTGACTGGGTAACCAGAGAACTAGATCAGGGGCATGCGATGGATGTTATCTACCTGGATTTCAACAAAGCCTTTGATACTGTTCCTCATAGGAGGCTTACCAATAAACTCAGTAGTTTGGGGATGGGTCCCAAGGTGGTAAACTGTATCAGAAATTGGTTGACTGACAGACGACAGAAGGTGATGCTAAATGGAGCTCACTCGGATGAAAGGAAGGTGATTAGTAGGGTGCCCCAGGGTTCGATCCTGGGGCCAGCACGGTTCAATGTATTTGTGAGTGATATTGCTGAAAGACTGAATGGAAAGGTCTGTCTTTTTGCAGATGACATGAAAATTTGCAACAGAGTGGACTCCCCTGAGGGAGTGATTAACATGAGGAAAGATCTACAAAAGCTGGAAGAATGGTCTAATGCTTGACAATTAAGATTTAATGCAAAGAAGTGCAGTGTCATGCACTTGGGTAGCAGAAATCCAAGGGAAATGTACGCGATAGGGGGCGAGAGGTTGGTGTGCACGGTTCAGGAGAAAGACCTTGGTGTGATTATTTCTGTAGATCTCAAGGTGGCAAAACAGTGCGACAAGGCGGTGGCAAAAGCGAGGAGGATGTTGGGCTGCATACAAAGAGGAATTACCAGCAGAAAGGAAGAGGTACTAATGCCACTGTATAAGTCACTGGTGAGGCCTCACTTGGAATACTGTGTTCAGTTTTGGAGACCATATCTTGCAATGGATGTAAAAAGAATGGAAACTGTTCAGAGGATGTTGACCAAAATGATTTGGAGTCTGCATCAGAATCCTTATGAGAAGAGACTTGAAGACCTAAATATGTACACTCTGGAGGAGAGGAGGGACAGGGGAGATATGATTCAGACCTTTAAATACTTAGAGAAATAATAATGAACAAACAAACCTACTACTACTATTATTTAGCATTTATATAGCGCTACACACACAGCGCTATACAGAAACCTCTTCCAAAGACGGGGAAGCTGTAAAACTAGAGGGCATAACATGAAGCTGCAAGGTGGTAAATTGAAAGGCAATGTCAGGAAATACTTTTTCACTGAAAGGGTGGTGGATGCTTGGAATGCCCTCCCGATGGAAGTGGTAGGGGCAAACACAGTGATGGAATTCAAAATGGCATGGGACAGACACAGTGGATCCCTTTACAGCAACAGGATAAAATCAAAATAAACTGAACCATCTAATTTCTCAACTAATAGGGGTGTCCTACATAGAGCGGTGGGTTCACCCCTAAACAAAGACACGGGGAGGGGTGGCCTGCACAGAGTGGCAGATGCACCCCTGAACAAAGACATGGGGAGGGGTGCACCTACTCCTGGTAGGTGCACTCCTAAACAAATGCATGGGGAGGGGTGCACCTACTCCTGCCATCTTACTGGGCAGAATATATGGACCATACTGTCTTTATCTGCCATCATTTACTTTGTTACTATGATATAAGAACATAAGATATGCCATACTGGGTCAGGCTAAAAGTCCATAAAGCCCAGTATCTTGTTTCCAACAGTGGCCAATTCTGGTCATAACTACCTGTCAGGTTCGCAAAAAGTAGACAGATTACATGTTGCTTAACTTAAGGGTAAGCATGGAATTTCTCCACACCATTTTAATAATGGTTTATGGACTTTTCTTCCAGGAACTTGTCCAAACCCTTTGTAAACCCATCTACACAAATAGCTTTTACTATATCCTCCAGCAACAAATTCCAGAATTTGATTATACACTGAGTGAAAAAAATATTTTTTTATGATTAGTATTAATATGGTACATTGTTGCATCATTGGGTGTCCCCTAGTCTTTCTACATTTTGCAGGAGTAAAAACTGATCTATGCTTATACGTTCTACTCCACTCATTATACTTTAGATCTCTATCATATCTCCATCTCTTTTCCAAGCTAAAGAGCCCTAATGTTTTTATTTATTTATTTATTTATTTATTTATTTAACATCTTTTATATACCGCGCTATTTGTTTTCAGTGCGGTTTACAAATAACAAAGGCTGCACATTCAGAGGACACTGGTGTGCTTACATTATAACAGGAAACAAACTTGGAACAACAGGGTAAAACTGTAACTAACTATTTATAGAAATTTTCAGAATGTTGCAATAAGCAACAGAAAAAACAAGCCACGTCTTCAATACATAATCAACCAAGAGAAGAAATAAAAACAAAAAAGAAGTAAAATACAGAGATAATGACAAGAGTCCACATTAAGGGAGGGCACCAACTTAATTAACCCCTTTTATATACTCAACCTGCACCAAATTAACAAATCATTTATCTAAAAGTAATTTCTCTAAATGGGAAAAATCTGTAAAGATATAACACCAGAATACTTCGCAATTCATTTGCAGGGAAATTCAAATAGAACATTCCTCCTACAGCTAGAACTTTAGACTTTAATTGCAGGAAAGACTTCCTGCAAAACTGTGTAGCCTTAGACACATCAGGAAAAGTTTTAATAGACTGTCCAGAAAAGGGAGAAGCCTTTTTAGAAAAGAAACATAGAAACATGATGACAAAAAAAGACCACATCATTTCATTATATTACTTTTATCCATTTCAGATCTAAAGGTGATCACTAAGTTCACCCTTTTAGAAACATTATCCAGAGATGACTCTAAAAATTGAGTCAACTTCAGGTTGTCAACATCAACCAGCTTGTCAACTTCCCCTCTTGGGAGCTGAAGAGAAATACTACAAGGGGGATATAAATAGAAGAAACAGATTAATCATCAAAATGTAGTAACAGAAGAACTTCCTGTAAGTATTTCTTCAAAAGCTCGAGGGGGGGGGGGGGGAGCTGGAGCAGGAGGCATATTAACAAGAAACACTCACCACATGATGGTTCTTCGGGACCCATTTTAGCACAGCCAAGAGGGGCACCTTCTTCTTGGCTTTGGGCTTCCCCATAACAGAAATAACAGGGAATAAGACCACTCCTCAGGCATGCCAAAGGGGCAGACATTCCCCTTAGGTCATGCCCCTTCAGGCACATGCCCTTGGCCTTCGCTCTGCGGCACTAGTTGGTTTAAGTATCAGATGAGAGGAACTATGGCAGGCACAGCATGTAAGGTGGAATCAGGACTCCAGTCCAACGTGCAGTAGCACTCAAGTAGCAAAATCCTCCAAAGGTCCATGGCACTTGCCAGCTTAAATCTCTGATGCTGGGTGGGAGAAGCTATTGGAATCAGCACTCTGGTCCAATGTGCAGCAGCACTCAGGTAGCAAAATCCAAATGGGTGTCTCCAAAGATCCTTGGCACTAGCCAGCTTAAGTCTCTGAGGCTGGGTAGGAAGAACTATGGCAGGCATGGCGTGCAAAGTGGAATTAGGACTCTGGTCCAACATGCAGCAGCACTCAGGTAGCAAAATCCAAATGGGTGCCTGACAAGAGCCCTAATGATTTAAGCCTGTCCTCATAGGGGTATCTTTCCATCCCCTTTATCATTTTGGTCACTCTTACTTTTGCTAATTCCACTATATCCTTTTTATGATATGTCAACCAGACTTGCACACAATATTCAAGGTGTAGTCGCATCATGGAGCGATACAGAGTCATTTTAATATCCTCGGGCCTGATTTTCAAAGAAATGTACATGGTTTGCAGGGGTAGGGTTCAGTCAGGAGGAGGCATTTTAAACAATGGAAAGTGATGTGCATTCTTTTAACTTGTAAATTACCCACATGAAAAGCAGGCACAAATTAATATTCGTATTTTTTTGTGGTGCAATGATCAAAGAAAAGTATTTGCTTAATATTTTCTTTGATAAGAATGGCAAACCCCGTGGGTAAAAATTACCTGCAGAGTTTGCTTGAGCATGAGTAGTTTGATGTTTTTCTCTTACAACTCTTATTTTTATTCTTGTTTTCCTGTTTTTATTATTTGTTTTACTGTGTTTAAACTATTCTTATTCCTCTGTGCTGAGAGTGTAGAGAGGTGATGGCTTCCAAGTTACCACGGGTTAGAATGTTACTGTCCCCTCTCCTTCAAGAATATAACATCTAATAAAGGTGCAAAATCATGGCAAGGGAAGAAAAGGGATACATTAGAAAAACACATTAATATGCATTTCATCTAACCGAGCTTGCCATTTCTGACCTGCACATTTCTCACTAACTTGCTCTGTGCAAGTAGCATGATAACCTGTTGTAATGTCACATAATGAATTTAGAAGACATGATTAAGGCAGTTAAATGATCTCTCCCTATCCTTTTGTTTTAGCAAGAGATATTGATTTTTGCTTTTCCACTGTCAAGATATAAACAGCACTAGCAAGAGCGGGGAAAACAAATGGGTTAAATCCCTTAGGGGCTTCTTTAAAAAGGACTTTACCAGAACCAATTCAACCAAATGCATAGACTATTAAGAAGAAATATTATCCATTAATGCAAAGCCATTAGGTGATATATCTCTATGACTTATTCCTACTGGATGCATTTGGATATATCTTTTACGACACATACTCAAAGTTAATCATTCATAGAGGGTAAGATGATCATAGTCTTTAGCTTTACTTTGAGGTTCTTATTGACATTTTGAGTTCAGCGCAGTCTTCAGTTATGTAGTTACAAAATTAGCATATGCAAAGTAGCATTTTAGAAGGGACATCTACCGGTAGGATGAAACTGGGATGTATAAGTGCCTTCTGAAATCACTCTGTCTCCTCCGAATAATGAACATCCCAGTAACCAGTTCTGGAAACTGGCCCCATGTCGATAGCAAGGCTGAGTATGTGCATGGGTATGGTATAAACCATTTTACAAATGTGGGCGTCCTTGAATTGCACACCCAGAGAACCGGGGTATTTAAGAAGGGGGGGGGGGGGAACTGTGTTATAAGACTTGCAGGTTCTGACGTGAATCTGTGCATCAGGCTTTATCTCTGGTCCTTTTCAAATCCAGGCTGAAAACTCACCTTTTCGAGGTCGCTTTTGGATACTGATCTGCTTAGTCCCCTAGGGGCCCGATCTGTAAGGCAAATAGCAAGGCTGTACATCTCGGCCCAAATGCAGAGAAACTCTCTCCCCGTACACACAGAGCCTCTGTGGAGGGAGAGCTGGATGGGGGCGGCACAGGGGTGAACAGTATGCTGAGCATGGGCAGGCCAGACACCTCGTCCTACAGAGCCGAGTCAGGTCCCTTTATGTCCAGGGATCACAATGAGGATTCCCAGCTTATTCTATCTTGGAGATGGAATGTGCATGGGGTGCCCATGCACTCCAGCCCTGAAGCCTTCTCCAGAAGTAATGGAGCCACAGGAGGTGAGTCGCCACTGCCCTATCCTGGCCCTGACAGACCTTGCCGAGGATCAGGCAGTGGGAAAACTGGGCTGGTGGGGTGACTGGATGTTGGTGCTGCTGCTGAGCATCCTCATTTCATGATGATGGGACACCATGGCTCCAGCACACCAGTGGGAGCAGAGGGAGGCCTGTCATTCTTGCTGCCTGGATGTCTCCCACGTCTGCTGCAGGGGAACGCTGGGCTGTTTCAGTCCCCGATCCTGCTACTATGGGAGTATCCAGCTTTCACAGTGCAGAATCAGGTACAGTCAAGCCTGTCCAGTGCTTGGCCATCCAGATAGCCTGGACATGTCCCTTATGAGACTAGGCTCCAGTGTATTTATCATTCCCCTAGATATATCCTTGTCCTCAGCTGTTATGTTGTCTGTCTTGACTAGATTGTAAGTTCTGAAGAGCAGGGACCGCCTCTTACATGTGTCTGTACAGTGCTGCGTACACCTTGCAGTGCTATACAAGTGATAAGTAGTAGTAGTGGTGACCTGGTTTTTCAGATACTTAGATCTGTGGCAGTGAGCTAATAATATGTTGAAAACATTTATTTACATGCAAGTTTCTTTGGCCATGAAAGCACATTTTGATCTGCCCCCTGGAAGCATTGCAGCCATGAAACAAGCACTTTTTTTTGCATTTATTTGTAGTCCAGAACTGGTGTAGACATGGATGCCTCAACAACCAGGATCAAACACACATGTACCATTCTGAAATCACATTTCAACGTGTTTCTCCATTGCTCTGCCCAGGCCATGTCACCTCCCTGCCCCCGTACTATATGGACGTGCTCATGCCAGAGATGTCTATAAACAGTTTCTAAAATGGGTTTGGGGATGTCTCTGTGTTCTGCACATCTCAATGCCCATTTTCTGATGTCCAAATCATGAATATAGCTTCTAAAATACCCCCCATAATTTTGTAGAATTATGTGGGAATCCCCATATGCTTATTTTCAACGATGCAATGCTGTATGTATTTGGATTCAGCTCTGGTATATGGATGGTTACCAGCACTGAATACCCAGATACCGCAGTCAGTGCTGGCACTCTCCGTATAGTAGGCATATGCAGGGCAACAAAATACACTTTGCTTAAATGAAAATGAACCCACATTTTTTTGTATTTGTCATAACTGTGTGCCCCCTATGGGCCTCATGCAGAAACATAGGTTGCAAGCTGTCTGGGCCCGATTCCCCCTCCGGCTCTCCCCATATGTCCCGATGCTCAGGATGGGGAGAGCCAGCAGGGGTGGGGGGATCATGGGAGAGTGGGGCCGATTCAGGTCATGTCCCTGTACATGCTGCCGGGCCCATGGGGACATGTTGTTTATTCCACCTCAAAAATGGAATAATCAGCATTTTTGGTGTGATTGGATATGGGGATCCCTCCTGGGGCCGTGGCTGGATGCAGGGGGTCCCTGCCACCCAATGAAGGCCACGGCAGGCCAGCCTTGGGTTGAGTGGTGGGGAAAAGGGGGGGCTGAGGCTGCAAATTGAAGGATGTCTGCAGGGAGGACGTTGCTATGTTTCATAATCGGGTCCAAATGGGCCCGTCTTGCTTGGGGCCATCCGGACAGCCCAGACGTGCCCCTACTGGAATTGGGTTCTACGTTTGCAAATTGCTTGTGTTCATGCATACCTAAAAGTGAATGCATGCACAATCAGTATACATGGGTACAAGTAATTTGCATGCATGCTTATATTTTTAGGCATGCAAATGAATGCTCAAACATGCCTTAAATGCACATGCCTACCATATAGTGGTGATATTCAGCACTGCTATATTGCTGGCATAGCTTTTTACTATCCTAATCTTTCCTTGTAGCTATCCATATAGAGGTGCTGAATATTACCACTATGGCTGGCATTCCGTCCCGTGAATAGCAGGGCTGGATATCCAGATTGGATGTCTAACCCGTGCTCAGCCCCAGAACACGATTCTGTTGCTAGCACTCGCCCCATGTACACAGCGTTTGTGCAGGGAGCGCTGGATGTGGGCGGGAAGGGTGGCGTGGGGAAGGAGCAAGGTGCCAGATGCACAGAGGCCATTCAGGTCAGGCCTCTGTACGTCCCCGGTGCAGAGATGGATGCCCACCTTATTCCTCTTATGGGGGAATAAGTGCAGGGCACAGTGGTGATCACTTCCTATAGCCCCCCCCCCAACCACATCATGCTACCGTGGGAGAGCTCATGCTGCCCAACCCTGGCCTTGGGGCCCCCTGCTGAGTATCAGACGGCAGTGTGCTGGGGCCACACCAGGACCGGATATTCAGCACCTCCAGCTGGATGTCTTGATGCCATGGTGACAGGACACCAATGCACCAGCATGCCAGCTGGAGTGCTGTGTGATGTGGATGGGCATCGCATGGGATGTCCCCCGCACAGGAATAGGGTGCCCGCCCAGACATCTATGTCTCCAATTCTGCTGCCATGGGTGTATCTGAGCTCCATGGCAGCAGAATTGGGTACATCTCTGGCATGTCCAGGTTTTGGCTGGACAATGCAGCCGGACTTGCCGGAAGCAGAATCAGCCTCCATTTGAATAGTTCTCAGCTCCAACCCTGCTCAGTCCCCAGAACATCCCAGCACTATATGTATAGGGCAGAGATGGTCAGACAGAATATTCAACACCACTATCCATACAGTGCTGCTGAATATTACTCGTATCACAACTTTACCTGCTAGCAGATGTTGCTAACTGGATAAATGCCTTTGAATATTGACTATTTTTTATATATGTAATCCTGTTTTTCACACCTCTAATGAGTGTGGTGGATGTGGCAGGCAGAATGAGTTATTGTTTGTTTTTGTTTTCACATACAATTCTGATAATTATGTTTTATTGATATACTATGCTAATGTGTTTTATTGCTTTCACATGTAAACTGCGTTGACACCCTTTTGTGGAGAAAAGCAGTATGTGAGCGTAAATTGAAACAGAAAATATTTGGGCATGTCTGCTAGGGAGTGACATAAAATTGAGATGTTCATTAGATCTTTTAAGAGTATGAATTCTTAACAACTGAAGTGAATTTTCTTCAGATCACTTTTGATGGATAGTTGTTGCTAATTTACAGACATTTTCATGAGTCATATTTAAAGGCTACTTGCTTATAGATTTTTCCTACTGAAACGGAACATTCTCCAAACCATATTATGCCCGGTAAATGTCTTTGTACTTCACAAGAAAGCAATACACTTTATTCCATTATTTGTTTGTTATAATGAAACATTTCTACAATATACTGGGGAAATCTAAGGGGCATCTTTACTGAGTTGTGTTAGCTGCTAATATATGCTTGAGAGTGTGCTAATTGCCTGCAATAGCAGTTAGCATGCACACTAAAAAGACAGCTCAGGATTAATTCTAGTATGCAACAGGGAGGGAAATGAGCAGGATAGGGGCAGATAGTGGCCTAATGGTTAAAGCAGCAACATGGGACCTGTAAGACCAGGATTTAACTCACACCCTTGTGGTTTTGGTCAAGTCCTTTATCCTCCATTGCCTCAAGTACAAACTTAAGGGTATGTTTACTAAACTGCGGTAAAGTCACCGGCAGTAAGGGCAGCGTTAAGGTGCCTGAAGCCATATAAGGCAGTGGGCAGGTAGGGGGTGTGCCGGCGTTAGGGTTCCTTGGGCCATTTAATGTGAGTTAACAGGACCAAGTGCGGTAAGGTGACAAGGCGCCCTAAAGAGAGACAAGGCGTCTTAACAGGAGATAAGGCACCACAAAGCGTCTTAGGATGTGCTAAGGCACCTTAACAGGAGATAAGGCACCTCAAGGTGTCTTAAGATGTGCTAAGGCGTCTTATCACATCTTAAGGCGCCTTATCTCCTGTTAAGGCACCTTAGCACATCTTAAGGCGCCTCAAGGTGCCTTATCTCCTGTTAAGGCATCTTAGCACAGTCCCGGGGTCTTAGGCACCTTAACAGGAGACAAGGAGACTTGAGGCACCTTAAAATGTGCTAAGGCACCTTAACAGGAGATAAAGGGCCTCAGGAGATAAGGTATCCTAAGAAGAGACAAGGTGTCCTAAGTGGAAAGCATGCACCTTAAAGCAGGACCATGGCTTTAAGCCAAACACAGGACAGAGCACCAAGGAATGTCAATGTAAAGGTGATGGAAGTAAGGACAGGTGGGAGTTGATGGACCTGCCATATTGGTGGGCATCGTATTTAGCAGCAAGTAAAGTGGAAGAGTATGTGCAAGGCAGCTGTACCAATGCACAAGGTGGTGCCAATGTAAAGTGAAGCTGTGACAGTGTGTGGCATAGGATGGGGAAGATGTGTTCCCCAGCAGAGGCAGAAGTGGCAGGATGCTTGCAGCGACAGAAGGACAGAGTAGTAGTGGGTACGTGCCGATCAGGCACAGGAGAGGTGAGCACGAAGAGCCATAATGTAGAAAAGAGTACCAGTGTAGATCATGGGGTAGCAGCCTGCAAAAGAAGATAGGACTGTACACAGCTGGCAGAGGCAGATTGATGGGCTGAAGGACAGATGGTGGCTGAGGAGAGAGTGGTATGGGCCTGCAGAACAGATCTGCAGAGCCCTGACTGTTACAGGCATGAAAATGATCTGAGTAGCACAGTCACGAATCAAACCCATGTCCCCTCCTTATGGAGGCCTTGAACTAACTCATAGGCTACACCTCCACACCTCTCTGCACAGCGATGGTTGGATACATAAAGACTGAAGGTCACAGCCTAAACTGTCTGCTGTGTGTGCTGGTATAGAGTAGCCCCACCAGTACCCATGATGCAGTGCACATGCAGAACAGCAGTCTACAGCTGATCACTGAATGGAGAATGCACCTTTCCATCAGCTCAGCTCAGTAAGAGGAACTGACAGTGTGTGATATAAGCACAGAGCAGCTACAAACTGTGCTACTGAGCAGTTTCTGTGGTCACCCTGAGGGTGAGGATGGCACCCAGGACCAGGGCCCCTGTACCTGCAGCGGTAGAGACCATCTCTTCTGCAGATCCCCATCACTGTCAGTGTTGTGGCAGGTACTATCTGTAATGGGATATGCCAGTCGCATCTGGCTCTGTTGTACTCTGACCCACCTAGAACAGTGCATCGCAATACCAAGAGCTACAATGCTGATGCCACGGCTGCCATCTACCAACAGAAGGAACGTCTGCTAGTAATACTAGGAGTAGGCCTGGAACAACTCACTTCCCAACCACCTAGCTTTAACATACACCTGCAGCCCACCACTGGGTGCCTCAGCCATGCACATACCAACAGCAAACAGTCCACTGACTATGCCATGCATACCCAGGATCAGCATATACAGCATAGCCACCCAGAACAAAAAACGCACACATAGCACTATGTGGATACATAGCTGTGCCATGGTCACTGTTTGATCAGAGTTAGAGTACCCTCCCAGCATGACATGATGTGGCTACCCACTCCATGCAGGTGGCAGTCGGGCACTATGATGTCCCAGCCATTGCCCTACCTCTGATGCAGACACATCCTGGTCAATCTGCCCTGTTTTGGCCATACCCACAATACTTTGCTCCTCATCATGCATATTTGCAGGCTAACTCTGGAAAGAGCTTATGCACTGCAAGGCTCTCTGAGTAGAAAGACACAGAACAATGGATAGACACACACACACACACACACACACACACACACATCGATGCACTGTGCAAAATGGGGATGGTTGGCATTCCTGCCTGCCACTCTGGTCCCAATCTCAGCTCAGGCATTGTTAAGGTGTACTCATTGTGCAGGGGCTAGTAGTGCACTCTAATGTTAATGGTTGCTCAATGTGCCAGTGCTGTCAACCTGACTCTCCATCCAGCTGAGGATAGTGGAGCCTGTCTATGTGGGTGTTTGTACCCTTGTTTGACGATTCCCTGGGGGCTTCACATGTTGGTGTTGTACCTGCACTGAAGGATAAAATGTAGCCACAGGAGCATACACTGCATGATCCACAGTGTTAAGGAAGCTGGGCCTTGTTCCTGCCCACTCCCTGCCCATTGACCCCTACTCTTTGCCTATTCTCCACTCATAGGGCACCTTACACTGCCGATCCCATTAGCACGCGCTAAAGCAGCATTAACGCATGCTAAGCGTTAACAGCTTGAATTCCCTATTAACGCACATTAACAGAACACTTGCTCCTTTAGCGCAGTTTAATAAACATCCCCCTTAGATTGTAAGGCCTCCGGGATCAGGCAAATGCCTACAGTACATAACTGTAACTCACCTTTAATTCCTATTGGAAAGATTGAGGTAAATAAAAATAATAATTAGCACAAATGATGACAATATAAGTAGCATGGGTGCAGGTGACATTAAGTACATCTGCCTTGCTGCCACCATGTTCTAGGGTCTGAATCACTATGGTATCTGCTGGGCCATACTGTAAGTGCTCTCAACAGGTTTGCATATACCATATATTAATGTCTACCCTAAATATGCAATACCTGCAAAACCCTTGCGCACTTCAGTAAACATACCTCTAAGTGTAGAAACATATAATAAGATATTTCTTAATGGGGAATGCTCCAATCTCAATATTAACTCTCCTTTCTCAAACTAATTCTAGTATGAATTTATTGTGATTAGCTGACAGTGGGTGAAATTCACCTGAGAAGCCTTTCCACTCCTCTGATTCTCATCAGCCTGACCCCATCACCACTGTCCTGCACATGTGACCCCCCTCCTTACCCAGTCAGAGATCCTGCTCCTTTCTCTCTTTCTCTCTCAGACCCCGCTCATCCTCAACTGTCAGTTTCTCAATCCCTCCTTCTGTTCCCACTAGTCTTGCTCTCTGTCAATCCTCCTCCATGTTCAAATCTGTAACTTTCTCTCTCTTTCTCTTGCCTTGTCCCTACCAGTCACTCTCACAATGAGGTTGTCACACTGATGTCTTTGTAAAGACTACCTTCTACTCTGATGCCGGCACTGATGAAGACAGAACCTCTATCCTGCATGGCTGCAGACAGCTGTTGTTTACTGACAAAGTGAAGAGGTGGCCCCTTGAATTTTAACAGCTAATTGTTTTACAGCTATTTCTATGCTTTTCTTTGTGTACATTGCTAAAACGTTCATTCGTTTAGCCTTCAGGTTCCTTAACCATAGGGCTTTTAGCATGACAGAGGAGGGAGTTAAAATGGGAAGGGGGTACACTTGCATTTTAAATTGTGTCTTATTTCCTGACATATCTATTTTTCCGAGTGCTGAACTTGTAGAGGGTAATTTTATAAAAAGGACTTTTCATGTGCTTTCCTGCTTTAAGACCCGTAAAGGCCTCCTATTGTTACTTCATTGTATACATGTATAAAAGTATGCACATGAGGAGGAGGCATATGTAGGCATATTTTGGGGCATCATTTGGGAGGAATTGCAACCTGTGCACTTATTTTATAAATATTCATGTATGCACACTCATTTATACCTACACCCAAGGAGGTGTAAATGTATGTGAGTCTATTTTAACCATGATTTCTGAAAGCTTTGTGAGGATATTTTATAGACATGTGATGATGCATTTTAGAAATGATGTTAAGATGCAATTTTGGATGTCCAAGTGAAAACATGACAAAAACTGCTGGGCGTGTCCAAATTTGGGCACGATTTTAGAAACATGGATGTACCCGATATAGACATCATCTGTGATAGCTACATATTGTAGATGTCCACGAAATGGTATTCCAGATGGGGGACGCATCCCAACTTGTCATTCTGCTAGCGGAGAGGTTCAGCAGTGTGACAACCACAAAACATGTTTCCCCAACACCTATCAATTGTCTTTAGGGTTGTGGAGAGTACTGGGGATATTAGAGTACCACCTCTAGACTCTTCAGTTGCATTAATGAGCGTTAAAGGCTCCTACAGCGTTAAAGGAACAGTAGGTGGAGAGTGGGCGTTATTGGGCAGAGAGTGGGCGATAACAGTGGGTGTTCCCTTAATGCCTGTTGCGTTAGTGCCCTTTAATGCTGGGAACCCTAAGGTCAAGTAAAACCTCGCGGAAAGGGGTATTTTGAGGGGAGAGAACCTATTTTAGCATCTGCAATGTGATCCACAGACAGATGAGCTCAAGATAGTGATAGTAGTGCTCCATTAGTAGCAACAGCATAGTGCCCAAGTATGAAGGGGCGCTATGTTGATTATGCAAACGGGGTAGCATGTGGTTCATACAGTGGGGGTTACTTGTGCACAAGACAGACCAGGCAGCTGCCCAGATTGCACATCTGTGATGTCCACCATGATGCCACAGTGACAGTGGCAGTACACAAACATGCTGCTGCTGTGAAAAGGTGATGCACAACATGGGGCGGTCCAAGGGTCCCTGGCACCTTAGGCAGAATCCCCAGATGCCCCCCTTGCTGCTGCTGCCACCAGCTCTGGAGGAACAGGCCGCTAGCACTAGCAGCTCTAGCTCTACAGGGGGCTGCAAAAAGCAGCCGCCCGGTGCAATACCACTGCTGTGGCTGCCCGCCTCACCCTGAGACATATCTGCAGCTGGTGGAGAATGGGTTACACTAGTAGCAGTTATTTGGGGGACACCATTCTGTTTGTCTTAAGCCAGGGGTGTATATGGTTGCTCTGTGTAGGTGCATTGTGTGTTGACTGGCTATGGGTAATATATGCTGAAACAGTCATGTGGTGGGCAGCAGGTACAGTCTGACTGTGCTTGTTGTGGTGGATTGGTATTTCCAGATGGTTAGGACAGCAATTGTTCCTGGCTTGCTCACTGTGGTTATGGCAGGACCAAGAGGATGGTAGCTGTAGACCTAGAAGCCCCCACTGCATTCGGTGTCCATGGCATCAACTGCTGGAACAGTAGGCACTGATATGCACTGTTTGAGAAGGATCCCTGTCCAAGGGCAGGACACAGATGAGACAGGCACCTACAGCATACTGCAAACATGTAGAAACCAAGATAACTAGCATAACACACTGAAAACAATATCTGCCACACACTGGCAGCAATGTGGATCTACAGCAGAGACCATCTCTAACAGTGCCAGCTCTGGGAACCAGGTGCTGGGTGCCTATCCTCAGGGTAACCACCAAAACTGCTCATTAGCATGGTTTGTAGCTGTTCTGTGCTTGCAGCACACACCGTCAGTATGTCCTACTGAGCTGATCAGTGCATTCTCCATTTGTTGATCAGCTGCAGGCAGATGTCCCACATGTGCAGTGCTTCATGGGTATTGGAGGGGCTAACCTATACCTGCACACACAGCAGACATTTTAGGCAGTGACCTGCAGGCTCTTTGAATCCAGACATTGCTATGCAGTGAAGCATAGTGATGCACCTGCTGGTTAGTGTAATGTTTTCATAAGCAAGGGACAAGGATTCAATTCCTATTTGTTCACTTTTGGCCTGTGTGCTACTCAGGTTATTTCCCTGCCTGTAATAGTTATGCATTCTGGCCATACTTTGGGTCAGCAGACATGCTAGTCCCCATCCTGCCCTTCTGAGAACATGGGTTTAATGGCTCTGCTGCAGTGCACTGCAGGGGGTCAGACATGTTCACCCCTCAGATGTCAGGCAGCTGGCCAGGTAACCAAGGTACCACAGTTTGAAGCCCATTAGCACTCCATATGTGATATTTCGGAATGTGTTCCTGTCATATTTTATGTCTACCACAACCTTCATGGACTGACAACACCTCCTTGTGACCTTGAGCAGGTCACATCCCACTAGTGGCTCAGCTGACTGCAGGTCTATACAGTCCCTGTTTATCATCTGACAATACCAATTCATCAGTAAGATGTACCCCGACGTGACTGCATTAAGACAGCGGTATACTAACAGCTGTAGCCTACATGTTAGACAGGAGTCATATATGACATCATGATTGTGACTGTACAGCTTTGGTTCCATCATATCTCTGCAGTACATGTGGATACTTCTTACCCCTCAGCCACCTACAGGTATGACCTCATGCCCATATGTTCCCCATTTGCCCAGTTTGGATGGCACCTATCCAGTTGTTATCTGCACATTCGTCTGGAGTGTTGTATGGTGGTTATGTGGGTGGGACAGGCCTTCCATGTGGCACTGACAAACATTTTCCCACACAGTATAAATACGTTGGGGATGGTACTTATGGCACATTGGTACCACCAGCCCATACCACCCTCTCCTCTGCCACCATTCTTCCTTCAGCCCATCCATCCACCTCTGCCAGCTGTGTGCAGTCATGTCTTCTCATGCAAGCTGCTACATCATGGCCTACACAGGTACTCTTTCTCACATTTTGGCTCTTCACACACTCCTCTGCTGTGCCTGATATGCATGTCACCTCTCTTGCTCTATTCTCCTTTCACTGCACACATCCTGCCATTTCTGTCTCTGCTGGGGGACACATCTTCTCCATCCTATGCCACACACTGACATTGCACCGTTTTACATTGGCAATCCCCCAGTGCATTGGCACAGCTGCCTCCCACATGCTCATCCAAATTGCTGGCTGCCACATAGGGTGCCCACGGATCTGGCAGGTCCATCGGCTCCCACCTGTCCTTCCATCCATCACCTTTACATTGACTTTCCTTGGTGTTCCCTTATCCACCATTAGGATGATAGCCATTTTTGGACATTAAGGTGCATGCTTAACACCTTAATACCCGATGTCCTGTTAATGCACTTTAAATGGCTCATTATGCCCTTAACACTGGAACGCCTTCTACCTGCCCAGCACCCTTTATGCATGTAAAACCCCTTATCGCTGCCGTTAACACCTGCTATCTTATCACCCTTTAGTAAACATACCCCTAAGAATTCAGAAATATTTAATACATCAACTTGCTGGGTCCTAATAGTCTCTTTTCCAACTTGCTGTTTCCCAATGATCGCTGCTGCAGATATCTTTTTCCCTGTTGGTAGATAAAACATTTTCACCACCAGGGGGTGTGCATCAGAAGGTATCCCAACACCTCAGTAAGATAAGCCTTGAACATGTCCCGTGAAGACACCATAGGACTTCTAGGAAAATTAATAAATCTTAACTTTGCAGCTCGGGAAACATTATCAAGGTATTCCAATTTAGTAAATACAGCAGCAGTACTCTTAATAGTAGCTTGAGATTGATTTTTCCAATACTTCTGTTTTTACTTGTAACTCAGATATAGAAGTCTTAAGTGAATTAACTTGAGATTTAATTTCCTCACGCACTTGAATAGTCCAATGCTTTAGATGACAAAGTAGTCATCTGCGGAAGCATTGCCTTACCCAGGGAAACAGTTTCAAGCATAACAGTCTCAGGCCCTGCATTTTTCTTATGCTACTATACAGGTGAAGTGTGGAAGGAAGACATGAACAAAGATTCCTGTCGGGGGAAGGGACACACAAAGAGTGAATGGGACTCTACTGAAGGGGCTGAGGAAAGAAGTAAACAGGGTTCCATGGTAGAAACCCATAAATGAATGTTTGCTTAGGGCCAAAAATACTGGTCCTGGCCCTATGCCAGAAGCAGAAATTCTGCATCAGCTTTTATTCAAATTAACAAAGATGCTGTGGATTTTCTGTGGTTGCCCAGGGTCAAGGCAATAGAATTCCCAGTACTAAAATTAAATGTTCAGCAGACATTATCCTAAAATGAATGAAGTCAGCAAAAAGCATTACATACCCAGTTGTTTGTAGTAAGTTCTTCTAAGTACTGATTTTTAGGGAAGGTAGCCTCGGGGATGTTACATCGGCAGATTTAGAAAATTATGCTGTACGAAGCAAAAGAAGAAAAAAAAACTGATATGAATTTTTTCTATAGAAGTGAGCAAGTTACTAATAAGCATAATAATGACATTTCTTTTTACATTCTATAGCACTACTATGTATACGTACTATAGCAGAACAATTCACGGAACAATATTAGTATGCAAGGCATTAAGATCTCCGTTCTTCTCTTTCATCTGCTCTCTCACCCTTTTACTTTCTGTACATTGTTAATTTACACAAATGTGTTTGCCTGTATTAGCAAAGTGATTAATAAGGCTTTCACTTGCATCACAGAATTATTCCTGGAGATGAGGTAAACGCCTCCTTTCGTAAGCTAGATTTCTCCCTAAATAAAGCAATATCACACTTGTCATCTGTTGCAGAGATTGAACTGCTTATCCTTTGCTGGTTGCATGCCTAGTGTCCTCTGCCAGACAATTACTGTTCAGGAGAAAATGTCCACAGTGATGTTCAGGAACCTGATTACACACTTCACTGTGGTTTTTCATCCATGGTAATTTACAGCTGCTCCCAACGGTATGTAAACATTCAAGGTGTTAAGGTGAGGCTTTAACTTGTACAACATACTGGTACATGCATGCAGATTAAGTATTTGGTCATCATAAATTTATTAGGTCATGTATTAAATGAAGTAGAAGATAAATGTTGTCATAGTCTGCTTTCTCCATATTTTTTACATGTTGTAATAGAGTCTCTTGTCAGAGAAACAAGAAATAATGAGCGTCACCCAGCTGCATTCTTTCCCATCAGTATTTCTAAAGGATAAATCAAGGGCACTCACTGATTCAAATTATATTTCAGTTTGAGGTAAAGCAAAAAACAAAACAAAACAAAAAAAAAACCCTCTTTTACTAACAAAATCATGAAAATAGGGTCCAATTTGAGCATTTGCTCAGCTTCAGTGTTGTGTGTGAGTGTTTTATTTCTTTTATTTTTATTTTTTCAAAATGGCAGACTTTCACTAGTAGTTTGAAGGTCATACCGAGGGCCATTTGAGCAGTGAGGTCACACAGGGCGCAAGTATGGAAGGGGTGCCAATGTCATCACTGACTTCCAGGAAGCCCAACAAGAGCAAATTCCTGTGCATGGAGGGGGGGGGGGGGGCGGGTGGAAACCAGGTTCACGAGTCACACAGAGCGCATTTCTAGTCTGATGATACTTTTCTGAGAAACCAGAGGGGGTTCTTTATACGGGGTATATGATTAAAGTATGTTTTGTGAGTAAACGGATAATTATTACCCTGGGTGTCTGCAGGAAAAAGAGGTGGTGCTGGAGCCAAGCCTAAAAAAGCACATGCCAGGATTTCTTTCTAAAATCCTGTGTCTGCTCTTCATGGTTGGAACTCACATATGTTGCATGTCTAAAGTATGCAGGTTTAAACACTCTCTGTAAGCACCATTTGCTGGCAGATATTCAGAAGCAAACTCCATAGAACAAGCTCTGAGATTCTCTGAGACAAACTCCAGCAACCACTGAAAATCATAATCATAATGCCATAGAAACAATAGCATGTTAAAAATATGGAGAAAGCAGACTATGACAACATTTATCTTCTATTTCATTTAATACATGACCTAATTAATTTATGATGATCAAATACTTAATCTGCATGCAGATGGCTTCCAGTTGCAGTACCATTCATATTAAATGTGCCTTGACATTCTAGCTTCTAAGCGTTAGTGGGTGCCTGGGAGCAGAATTATTGATTCGCTTTTCAACAGCCACTGAGTATTGGAAAGAGGAATCCTGGCAGGCAGGGGGAGGGTTGGCCTCAGATAACCTGATAATCTTTGTTGGTAAACTCCCCCCCACCCCCCAAAAAAATTCAAATACAGCAAAAGGAAAACATATTAAACTAAAGTATAAAGTAATATGTCTTCTTTCTACTGTCCCTCTCTCTCTCTCTCTCTCTCTCTCTCTCTCTCCTACTTTCTTCTTGTGCAACCTGGTCTGTCACTCAAACGTTTGCCAGACTGGTTCATAGTCTTCACTTCATCCTGAGAAAAATAAGCTCTCCACATGGACCTCCAGGAGAATGCCTAGCCACTTCCTCCTGCTTCCTCCAGCAATCACTCCACATGTAAAGAAGCACACCAAGAGAGCACCTGGGACACGTACTCTGTCTATCCATGTCTCGAAACATTAATTTAGGGCCCGATACAGCTGCCAGAACTAAACATTAAACTCAAGATATTCAATGCTGGGGTCATATCAGGCCTTCCCCTTCTACTCTGGCTTTCATGGTTGATGACTCAGTTCAGTATCTCCAGCACATCTGGAAGCAGGTTAACTGCAGCTTGTAGAAAGCTGTTGCACAACAAAAAAGTTTATGCATAGAGACTATAGGATGGAACCTCAAATTAATGTTGGCAGTAAGATCTGGCTGTCCATGAGGAATATGTATCTAAAGCACCATGTACTAATCTTGTTCTTAGATTCATCAGGCCTTATGTCATCAAAGAAAATATCAAGCCAGTTACTGTGCATCTACAGAGTCCAGGCTCCCTTAAGCTACCCTCTGCTGTCATGCCTGATTATTTTTGCAGAAAATGGACTCCGCTGGAACTCCTTCTGGTGGATGGGCAGATATCCTTCAATTTGAATTCAATTTTGGACTCAAAATTATTCCAAATAGACGATTCAGTATTTAAGGGCCTGTCTACTAAAGGACGTTTCCCATTTTATGCCTATGGGGAAAATGCTTAGTAGGTAGTTCTCATGGAGCCCAATTCTAGCAGGGGCACGTCCAGACTGACCGAGGAGTTTTCAGGCTGTCTCTAATATATATGCATGAGATAAATTTGAATACAATGAGGGCAGTGCATGCAAATATACCTCATGTATATTCATTAGGGACAGCCTGAAAACCTGAATGGTTTGGTGTCCTCCAGGACTAGAGTTGGAAAAAATCTGCCTTTTGCTGACAAGATAAATATTGTTCAGCAAGACAAAATGTATACAGTCAATGTAAAACCATGTGTGAGCATTCTAGGGACATGCCTTACGTTTAAGTGGACAGCCCTGCTCTTCAGTGTTGTTCAGTCAAACTTAGGGGAAGGGAAGTAGTTGCTAAGGTGTATTACAGCAATACAGCAATACAGCTCTTAATGCATGTCAAACTGCAATAATGTGTGTTATTTTATTGTAATGCAGAATTAGCCACTGCAACGCGGGTTAAACACTAATGAGATGCAAAGCATGCAAAGGCATGATAAACACCTCATTAGTATGCAAATGAATACCACAAAGTCTGCTAAATCAAGAGCAATATTCTTGGAAAAACAACACCAGCTCAAAGCTGGCATTATTATTCTGCCAGGAACATTGGGCCTCTAACACATGGCTCAATGCTCCTGACTATGTTCATAACAGAGCTGGCATATTTTTGCTGCACTGCCCCTCAAATGAAGACACCCCCCCCTTGTTATCCATCACTCCTTAACAATGTCCATAGTACCCCTTCCTACCCCTAGATCCCCCCATCCTGATAAAGACCCCCCCCCCCCACACACACCTCAGGAAGATCTTCCATTTGCCCTTGTAGGCCCCTCTTGTCTAGATCTAAATTTAATTGGCAGTCCAGGTGTCTTTGGGCAAAAGCGATCCCTAGTTGCTCCTGCCCATCATGCTGCTGGGTTTCAAATGGCACCAGCTATCCCCTAATAGTGGTCTTGCAAAACTATCACTGGGGTTGACCCCTAGAAGTGGGGTCAACAGGCAGGTGGGGAGTCTAGCTGAGATGGGGTGGGTCTTGTTCAGGTTGGGGTGGTCTGAGAGGGGAAAGGGGTACTATGGGCATTGTTGAGGGGTTAGGGATGTTAAGGGGGAATGTCGCTGAATATCAGCACCAAAGGTTTTAGCTGTCTGTTTGATGTGTACAGAGAAAGAGAGAGAAGACTCAAAGATGATCCCAAGGCTGCAAGGCCTGCAGCTCTATAAATTGCTGTTAGAATGGCAACGAGCCTTGAGCACATGCACCCATTCAATGCCTTCCATGACCCATTTGCGTAAACATACTGTCATTAGGGGACAGACACAATAGGTTTTGAGCACATGTGTGTGTTCAAGACCCACTACCATGCTGACAGCAGCATTTTCACTGCAGTGCTACTATCACTTCTAATCCTAGGGCCGGCCTCACTTCTTATCCTTCAGTAGAGTTTGCTGATCATTGAAAGGATGAGCTGAGCTTTGGCAGATCTACAAAATTATCACAAACTACTTTCAAGTTACTTAAAAAACAAACAAACAAATAGATCTACACTAAGAAGGTAAGCAACAAAAAAACAGATCTATGTTAAGAAAGTGATTAAATTGCTCACCTCCCTGGAGATGTCATTGCTTGGATCTTGTCACTGCACATGCCGTAACAATTGCCAACATGATAACACAAGTAACCATCTAGGGAAAGCCTCTTTCCCTTTTTCTTTCACATGGTTATTTTTCACACCTCTTTAGGTCTTCAACTTGAATATTGTCTGTCACTGCCAATTAAGCTATAGCTATTTCAACACAGTTACTTTGAAATCTGTTGTTAATTGTCTCTTAAGTGATTGGAACAATGACTGCATATCACTGCTAACTGGATAGCAAATACAGTCAGCAGCAAAACTGTATATTCAACGCTGGACACTGGATAGGCTCCGACACTGAATATCTGGTTTCAGGTACAGCCCATGGCCAGCCACTTTAAAAAACACAGATTGCTGCAGCTGACTATTGACCTGAATATTAACATAATTTCTGATGCAATAGCAAGGGTCCAACCAACTTACAAAGGTCAAGCAAGATTGCTACAGCAAACCTGCTAAGAATCTATGAGATTAAATTCACCCTTCCGTTTATCCTGCAGATCCAGTGATAACAGACTATGGGTGCCAATCTCTGCTGCTCCCTTATCACCCAGGACTGAACCCTCAGTCCTGATCCTTTATTTTTTATTCATATTTTTCTGCCAGACATGAAGAAATTACAATGACATGGAAACACAATTTGATGTGGTTGCTAAAGAAATGACTCACATTCTAAAATAGCTCCATCGGAATATTTTCCCTACAATATATCTTTCATTCTTTTCCATCTTGTTGAATATTATAATCTTACATAGTATGACTCACATCTATGGTGACATTTTACTTACCAGATAATGTCCTTTCTTTGAGTCCTGATAGACCAAGCCACACAAGTGGGTTGGGTTCCCCTATCAGCAGATTAGTGGTGACCACCAATGAAAAACCCAGGTTTCAATGACATCACTCCCATGCCTCTATCAGGCTCAGCCACCAGAGGTCCCTTAAGTATTCATCTCAAAGGATATGGGAGCTACAGAGCAAGCCTCAAACAACCTCAAATGTGTAATGACACAACAATGAGTAATCAACAATAGTGAAATATGGGAAAGTAGAAACAGAAGGCTGTCAGTAGAAGGCTGCAGAGCCAAAATCATGGTGGACCCAAGGGAACCACAGTAGAAAAAACAGAGCAATACCATTTCAGGGGCAGGCCCTGGACTGGTCTAGCAGTACTCAAGGAAAGGACATTATCTGGTAAGTAAAATGTCACCTCCCATATCATCCTGCCTGACCAGTCCAGACAAGTGGGATGTACCAAAGCTACAACACCACTGGATGGGAAGAAGACACAGCAACAATCTCCAGCCAAAGGCCATGTCCATCCACACATGGACATCCAAGTGGTAATGCTTGAAAAAAGTGTAAAGAGATGTCCACATTGCTGCCCAAGAAATGTCTGTAGGGACCACTGAGCTCTGCTCCACCCACGAGGATGCTTGTGCTGGAGTAGAATAGGCATGCAAACTCTCCAGAACCGGACGGCTCTGTAAAAGATATGCTGAGGCAGAATTCACCTTAATCCAGCACCCCAAGGTTGACTTGGCTGCCACCTCACCCTTGCATGAGCCAGAAAACAGCACAAAAGATGGTCTGACAAAAGGAATTCGTAACCTGCAAGTACTGAAAAAGAACCTCCGGACATCCACAAGGTGAAGACCCTTATACTTCCTCCGGCACTACTCCTTAGAGAAGGAGGACAGGCAAACCACCTGGTTCACATTAAAGGGAGACAGCACTTTAGGCAAAAAGGAGGGCACAGGCTGAATGGAAACCGCATCAGTTGAAAAGGACTTGATAAAAATCTCAGCAAGACAGAGCCTGCAGCTCGGAGATCCGCCTTGTGGAACAAATCTTGACCAAGAAGATAGTTTTGAGCATCAAATCCTTTAAGATAGAATGCTTCAATGGCTCAAAAGGGGCCACAATCAGGGCCCTGAGCCCCAGAGACAGATCTCAGAAAGGGATCACAGACCTAAGGGGGGGATGCAGACGTTGAACCCCTTGGAGAAAACGGGAGACATCCGGGTGTAAGACCAAGGACTTGCCCACCATCAGACCACAGAAACAGGCCAAAGTTGCCACTTGAACCTTCAGTGAGCTAAGTGAGAAGCCCTTGAATAGGCCATTCTGCAGAAAGGCCAACATGGATGACACATTGGCCACCTCAGGAGCCAAGTGCCACATACCACATCAGCACTTGAAGACACACCAAGTATAGTAGATATTATTACTCGAGAGTAGCCCTTATGCGCTAGCTGTCTCTTTTCTTTTTTTTTTTTTTAAATTCTTTATTTTCGTTTTATAACAACAAAGGAAAAGGAAGACATACAGCTAAAAGACAGATACATAAAGTGTAATACATACACCAAAGTAAACCCCTGCCACCCCCTCCCCCCTGCTTCTTCTCTAGAAAACTAATCATTCCCGAAGCGGGCGTGTACTTACATTATTGTGTTACAAAACCTAACGGTGATCTGAGACATGATGAGTGCACATTAAACAGACATGTCGGAACAATGAGCAGATTGTACATAATCATTGAGCATCTGCCATTTAGACAAGCGAGAGTGAGTTTGGGCATGGGGAATAGCTCTCCGAGATATCTGCTCATATTTACTATATAAGCAGACGAGGTTCCACCATTCATTGACAGTAAGTCGAGAGCTATCCTTCCAATTCCTCGTGATTAAACATATGGCTATACCCAGCATGAAATCAAGGAGAAAGCGACCCTTCTTAGGAAGAGAGGGGACCTCCGCCACAGAGCGGAGTCCCACGATCTTCCAAGAGAGAGGCTCGTGAAGGTGTAAGATAAATTGAATACAACCCCAAACCCGCCTCCAATAAACCTGTAGTTGAGGACATTCATAAATAACATGAGCGAGGGTTCCCACAGCAGTATGGCAAGACCAACACTGGTCCCTAGCAGTTATGTTCCATTTGGCTATTTTTTCTGGAGTATAAAAGCATCTGTGTGCAAAAAAGAAGAGAGTTTGGGTAACAGAGGCAGACCGGGAAACCCGCACTACTTTGCTCCAGAAAACGCTCCATTGCACAGGGGTTAAAGTGGTTTGCAGTTCGCGCTCCCAGGCTTGTTGGGCTCTAAAAGTGGCAGTGTCTGTACCCTGACATAATATTTTATAAAAGTTAGAGGCTACCCCATGTGTACTACTAATAGAGTGAACTATCTCTAATAGCCCGTCCTCAGTAGGGGCAGAGGGCGGCATGATTTGAGCACTTTTGAGGCAGTGTTGAAGCTGCATCAATTGAAAGTAGTGTTTCGCTGGTAACGCAAATTCCTTTTGTAAATCAGAAAAGGTTTTCCAACGAGCTGCAGAGAAAAGCTGTTGGGGTGTCCAGATCCCCCTAGAGTACCAGGGTTTCCATGCTATCGTTCTATTTAGGACTTGAATTCTGGGATTATTCCATAGCGGGAGTCCGTCCTGAGGACATACGTTCGGACCCAGTGATAGAATGAGAGTGTTAAAGGCCGCAAGAGTATCGACAATCATTGGTGGATGGCGGGTGTCTACTTGATAGGACATACCGGGGAGATGGGTCAACGGAATTGGGCTACTAAGCTCCTCTTCTATATCAAGCCAAACTGGTCTGCTGTCTGTTGAGGCATCTAGCCATCGGGCACCTTGCTTAAGTAGGAAGGCTTGATGATATCTGAGAAAATCAGGAAATCTGGTACCCCCTAGTTCCTTTGCAGACTGTAGTTTTTGTTTAGCTATCCTTGGTGGCTTGCCCTGCCAGAGATAACGGACGAGAAGGCCCTCAATATCTTTCTAAGTATGTAGCGGGAGTAAGCATGGCAGCATTTCTAAAATGTAGTTCACTTTGGGGACTATCATCATTTTCACAGTTTCTAGGCGGCCCCACCATGTAAGAGATAAGGGAGACCAACGATTTGTGAGCTCACGGACTTTGGAGACTACCTCTTTGGCATTAAAACTGATAGTGTCTTCTAAAGGAGAACAGTAATGGACCCCAAGATACTTCACCATGCGGGATTGCCAAAGGAAGGGAAAGGCCTGCATGTCAGCCTCATGTACCCAGCGGTTCAGTGGGAATGCTACAGATTTGGTCCAGTTAATTTTATAGCCCGATAATTGCGAGTATCCGTCAATCAGATCCAAGACAGCTGGAACCGAATCAAGGGATACAAAAAGCATAAGGTCATCTGCATATGCAGAGAGTTTAATCTCTCTGTGACTGAAGGGGACACCTCGAATACGTGCGGACTGTCTAATAAGGAGGGCGAGGGGTTCAAGAGCTAGATCAAAGAGCATTGGTGATAGGGGGCAACCTTGACGCGTGCCTCTTTGGAGATTAAATGGCTGAGACTTGATGGCATTTACACAAATACTGGCGACGGGTTGAGTATACATGACTTGGAGATATCGGAGGAAGCCCTCCCCAAAGCCATACCATCGGAGAACTGCAAATAAGAAGGGCCATTCTAGGCGATCAAAGGCTTTTTCAGCATCTAGGGAAAGACCCACCCATGGATGATCTAGATTGGCAGCACTGGATAGCACATGGCACAAGGTCCGAGCATTGTCAGCGGTGGATCGGCCGGGTATAAAACCGCATTGGTCGGGGTGGATTAGGGTGGCCATCCTGTCAGATAGCCGGGTGGCCAAGATCGTTGCGAAGATCTTATAATCGGCATTAAGTAGAGAGATTGGACGGTAGTTGGCGGTTAGCAGCGGGTCTCTGCCTTCTTTCTCAAATACTACCACATTAGCTGCAGAAAAGGATCCCAAAGAGGATGTATCTACCGCAAGGGCAGTAAAATAGAGTTTTAAGTAGGGAACTAAATCTGCACTGAACGTTCTGTAGAATTCGGTCGGGAGACCATCAGGCCCTGCGGCACGGCCCGAGGCTGTTCGTTTTAGGGCAGATTGGATCTCTGAAGTAGAGAAGGGTTCATCCATCGCATCCCTATCATCTTCAGAGAGGGTCGGCCGCTGAATGCCAGAAAGCAATCGCTCGAATGTCTCTGATGAGAACTCACATTCAGATTGATATAGGCGGGTATAGAAATCCCGAAAGAGTTCTACAATGTCGGAGTCTGTGGTCAATATGCCCCCTCCCTGTGGGGCTCGAAGGGCCGCTACGCGTTTGGCTTCTTTTTGACCTTTCAAGGCGTTGGCTAAGAGTCGACCGGCTCGGTTATTTTCACGATAATATGTCCCTCGTTGAAGCTCAATACTCTTAGAAGCTGCAGTTGAGAGGATTGCATTATATTGAAAACGGAGACGCTGTAATCGAATTAATGCACATGGATCAGTACGTGAAGTTAGAACTCGTTCGCCTGCTTTGATTTGTTGGTCTAGTATGAGTAGCTGCTGTTTGCGTTGTTTCCGCAGGCGGATTTGATAGCTAGTGATCGTTGCTCGAATGGCCGCTTTGAAGCCCTCCCACCAAGCCCAATTCGCAGTATCCTGGGGTAGATTAAAATGGAAGTAATCCTGTATGGCTGCTCGAATTTCTAACTGGAACTCTGGCTGAGTTAACAGGGCTCTATCAAAGAACCAGGCCCCCGAATTCCCTTGGGGTGCAGTAGTGTGTAATTGAAAGGAAATAGCAGCATGATCTGAAATATGTTGGGAGTGAATCTTTGCAGTGTCCACCTGAGGAACTAACAGTTTTGATATTAGAAAGAAATCTATGCGAGACTGGGATTTGTGAGGGGAAGAGAAGAAGGTGAAGTCAAGCTCATTGGGGTGTAGTAACCTCCATAGATCAACTAAAGCAAGATCTTTGATCAAAGAGGTAAGCGTGGTGTGACTCTTGGGGGGACCACTTGTCCTAGGCGGCTGTTTGTCAATCAGGGGATCAAGGACTAAATTGAAATCCCCCCCAATTATCAATGAAGTATTAGCAGAGGCCTGCGCAACCTGAGCAATGGTAGCAAAAAAGGCAGGGTCATCCACATTAGGAGCGTAAAGGCATATACATGTAACTTCAAGGCTACCTATCTTGAGGTGAACTCTGGACCATCTACCTTCTGTATCTGAGCTAGTCGCAATAATAGTAGCATGCAAAGATTTCCTAACCAGTATGGCAACCCCACATTTCTTAGAAACGGCTGGGGAATAGGCGGCCACCATGTAAGGTTTAATATTGAGTTTAAGAGTTTCCTTCGAATTTAAATGCGTTTCTTGGAGAAAAATCAGATCCGCAGCTTCCTGACTTAGGTAGCTTAGGATTTTCTTCCATTTTATCGGATTATTGATTCCTTTTACGTTCAATGAGAAAATCTTACATGGTGCCATCAATCGGTAATAGACATTTTAGGTAAGGGCGCTTGAAAACATACAACATAATCAGAATCTGTGCAACAATGACATAATCACCGAGTATGCTGGCTAATACACCCCATTTTGAAAAGTATGTACCAAAGTATCTTAGAGAAGAAGCAAAACCCCCAATGAATATGGCGACCATATGTCTGCGGGAGGAGGCCCTAGAGAGGGAATAGAGACATGAAAAAAAAAAGAAAAGAAACACCAGAGTCCGTAATTAACACTGTCTCTGATACTCATCGAGGCTACTGTGGGTAGATGGAATCGGGTCGCAGATATCATCAAAAGTAAGGCATCAAACCGCCCTCGCCAGACTCTTTGCTGGGCTGCGGCAGATCCAATATGGCAGGTACAGCGGATATGAGAATACTTGCAGGAATATTCTGGAAGTCAGCGCATCAAGTCGGCTTCTTTGGAATCCAAAAACTCCGCTAGTAGATCAGGGTCCTCAAATGTTCTTGTCTGATTGTGAAGCGTGACTCGGAGCTTGGCCGGGTACATCAGGCCATAGCGTGCTTGTAGTTGTTGAAGCCTCGGCCGGAATTCCAGAAAGCGCTTTCGGCGGTCGACCGTGGGTTTAGCCAAGTCAGGATAGAAGGAGATCTTGTGGCTCTCAAACTCCATATGGCCCTTTGCCCGAGAGGCACTGAGAATTTGCTCCACGTGTTGATATCTCAAAAGTCGAAAAATGATAGGCCGCGGGGTCTTCCTGTTGAGCGTTATGCTTGTGGGCACACGATGAGCGCGATCGATCTCCAAATCTTTGGTAAAGGTGATTTGGAGCAAGGAAGGGAGGATTTTGCATAAAAACTCTTTCATGTCTCCCGATTCCGCTCCCTCCGGTATGCCCACGAGTCGTATGTTGTTGCGGCGCGCTCTATTATTGCCATCTTCCACTTCTTTCTGCAAGGCCCGTACCTGACGTTCAACTTTGTCGAGTTTGGACAACCGGGCCGCATGGGAGTCCAATATGCTCTCCATTTTGTCCTGACGCGAAGAGAGCCCCTCTAGCTTGCCCTGCAGTACACCAAGATCTTCCCGCAGCGCTCGGAGTGCTTCACCGTTTGACTGCACGAGGTCCTTGACCCCTCTAATCTCTGCGAGGATTTCCTGCTGCATTTCGGGGCCCTCGCGCAAAGCCAGCCCCTTCTGCGGGGACGGGGGTTCAGTTTTGGAGCGTTTGCCGTGAGAAGCCGCTGGAGATCCAAATTCCAGGCGCGTGGGTTTGGTCCCCGCCATCTCACCAATGTGCCCCGGCAAGATCAGAGTAGAAGTTCCAAGTATGTACGGTGTTAATTCAGGATTCTGAGTAGGCCTCTCGGGAGCCTCAGCGTTATGCGACCATCCCGCTGGACATCAGGCTCCGCCCCCCTAGCTGTCTCTTTTCAAGAGCCATGCCATATGTGAGAAGGGAGCTGGGTTCTCCAGGATGATCAGTCCCTGCCACAATAGCCCCTGAGACAAATTCAGCCGAAGAGGAGGCACTTGGAGGAGCCTCATCAGGTCACTGAACCATACTCTCTACAGCCAATCTGGTGCTGCTAGAACAATTCTTCCCTCATGACACTCCATACACCGAATCACACGCCCCACCAGGGGTCACAGAGGAAACACCTACAGCAACCAATGATTGGGCCAAGGCTGGGTTGGGGCATTGAAGCCCTCGGACCCTTTCCAGTGTGGCAACAGAAGAAGCGGCACACACATTGGAGCAGGTCACCATCATATCCATTTTCAGGCGACCCCAGCAGCACAAAATCAACTGAAATGCTTCTTAACTCAACTCCCACTTGCCGGGTAGCAGGGAGTGCCAGATGAGGAAATCTGCTGCCACATTGTCCACTCCAGCATGTCCTGAGCCCACAAGGCTTGGAGGTTATTCTCTGTCCAGGTAAACAGGAGATCCATCTCCAGCGCTTCTTGTGCCACCCTGCCCATTGCAATAAGCCACCGCTGTGGCATTATCTGAAAATACTTGAACTTCCCAGCCAATGATCAGGGGCCAGAAATGCAGAAGAGCCAACCTGATGGCCCTTGCCTCAAGGCGGTTGATGGACCACACCGTTTCCCTGTGGTTCCAACAGCTCTGGCCCATATGGTCTCAGCAATGGGCTCCCTAGCCCAAGATACTGTCATTCATCATCAGCAGGATCCAGGAGAAATAGTTCAGTGGAATGCCCTTCCTCAGATGACAGGGCTGCCTCCACCACCGCAGGCTGGAATTCACTATCAACATGAGCAGGAGACTGCACTCAAAGTCCTGAGAACTCAGGACCATCAAGTCAACAAGGATCTCTGGAGTGGCCACATGTGAGCATGTGACCATCTCTATGGTCACTGCCATCAATCCAAGGAGCTGAAAATAACCCCAGACTCCGGGAGCATGCTGCACACAGAACATCACCAGACAATTCAACAGTCTTCAGACTTTTTTCTCTGGCAAGAAAACTATGCCCACTCATGCTCCCAGAAACTCCAGGACTGGGAAGGCAAAAGATGGCTCTTTTCCTAATTGATCACCAGCCTGCCACTCTGGACATCATCCGAGATGCTTCTGACAGGGTATGGGCTAGGACAAACTAGTCATCCAGATAGGGATGGACACAGATCCCTTTGCACTGCAGCACCGCAGCTGCCACCACCATGATCTTGGAGAATGTCCTAATGGTGGTGAAGATCCCAAAAGTAAGGACGACAAATTGATAGTGAGAGCCAAGCATGGCAAAAATGCAGATAGCTCTGCTGATCCATGCAGATCGAGATATGAAAATACACCTCAGCCAGATCCTTAGAAGCCAAGAATTCTCCTCAGTGCACTGCTTGAATCATGGAATACAAGGTTTCCATCCAGAAGCACAAGACACCAAGTGCTCATTGACCCCTTTGAGGGTCCAGGATGGGCCAGAAGGAACCATCCTTCTTTGACACCACAAAGTAGATGGAGTATCTGCCCTTGCCTCACTCATGGTTTATGGTTTATTAACTTAATATACTGCTAAACATAAGGAACATCAAAGCGGTTTACAGAGTGCAAATTATAGTGGTCACCATGAGGTGAGAGGAAAAGAAAGAAAAAAGGAAAAGAAGTTACATCAGTTGATAGGAAAGCAAACTAGGCAGATTCGCACAACAGGATGATAGAGGGGAGAGTGAGGGGAGGGGGAAGGGGAGACAAAGTCATGTGGGAGGTTCAGGAAGGTCAAAGGCAAGGGAAAAGAGGTGAGTTTTAAGGCGGATCTTAAAGGTGGCATGGTCTTGTTCGAGGCGGATAGAGGAGGGGAGGGAGTTCCACAGGGCGGGGGCAAGGAAGAAAAAGGCAGAAGAACGGGTGGATTGAAGGCGGGCACAGGTGGGTGAGGGGAGATGCAGGCGATTCAGGTGAAAGGAGCGTAGGGAATAGGTTGGATTATGAAAGTGAACCAGGTCAGCTAGATATTGAGGGGAGTGTGTGTGGAGGATGTGATGGAGAAGGACCAAAATTTTGAAATGACTGCGGAACTTGACAGGGAGCCAGTGGAGACGGATGAGGAGAGGAGTGATATGATCACGGATGGATGCATGAAAGATGAGCCGGGCAGCAGTGTTTTGAATACGTTGAAGGCGTTGTAACTGGGAAACGGGGAGGCCAGACATGACGGAGTTGCAAAAATCGATGTGAGATATGACCAAGGAAAGGAGGAGGGTAGTGAGAGCCTGTGAGGAGAGAAAGGGGCGCATGGCACGAATCTGACGCAGAAAATAGAACGAGGTCTTTGAGACGTGAGCAATGTGATCCCGAAAGGTGAGGCCAGGGTCGAAGAGGACACCCAAGTAACGAAAGGTGGAGACTAAGGGAATGGGGGAACCAGAGAAGGAGGGGGAAACCGAAGGGGGGTTACCATCAGGTGAGAACCAAATGGCCAGGGTCTTAGTAAGATTAAGGTGTAGGCAGTGGGTGGTAAGCCAGTGGGCTACAGCGGTGAGACAGGTATTCAGGGGGGAGAGGTCAGGGAGAAGGGGAGAGGTGTGGTATAGAAGAAGGAGGTCATCAGCATAGTAGAAGGCAGAAATCCCGTGTTGTTGGATCAATAGAGAGAGGGGTGTAAGGAAGACATTGAAGAGGAGGGGAGCCAGAACAGAGCCCTGGGGGACACTGCAAAGCAGGGGAGTAGGTGTAGAAGCGGTTGAGGAAGAGGAGGCAGAGAGAACTGAAAAGGACCTAGAAGAGAGAAAGGAGTGAAACCAATGAAGGACGGTGCTGCAGAGGCCTGCTTCTTGAAGACGGGATAGGAGAAGAGAGTGGTCTACAAGATCAAAGGCAGCGGAGAGGTCGAGGGAAACTGCCACCGAAAGATCACCACGGTTGTGTGCAGTGTGAATTTCATTCAGGAAACCAAGAAGAACAGTTTCGACACTATGGCCGGGGCGGAATCCAGACTGGCGGGGGTGAAGAAAGTGGGTAGAATCAAGATGGGCAGAAAGTTGAGAGAAAACAGCTTTTTCAAGGATTTTAGATAAGAAGGGGAGGTTAGAGACTGGGCGGTAGTACGCGGGAACCATGGGGTCAAGAGAGGACTTTTTAAGGATGGATCGGACAAGAGCGTGCTTCCAGGGTTGGGGGAATATACCAGAGGAAAGACTGGAGTTAATCATAGAGAGGATAGGAGGGATAAGGGTTAAAGAGGGGGTGAGAAGCCAGGAGGAGGGGATGGGGTCCAGGGCACAGGAAGTTTTTTTTGAGGAAGTGATGGTTGCAATGAGCTCAGAGGTGGTGAGTGGGTGAAAAGAGTGCCAGATGTGGGAGAGGCGAGGAGAGCAAGGGGGAGAACAAGGGGGTGGGCTAGAGATGGGAGGAGGGCAGTGGGGTAAGGAGTGCCGAAGGGTAGATATTTTGGTACTAAAGTAGTCTGCAAGTTCGGAAGGAGTGGGGGAGGGAACAGGGGGCAGCAGGGTAGTGCGGGATTGAAGGGAAGTAAGGGATTGGAGTACAGAATAGAGGTGACGTGTCTGGTTAGGAGCGGAGGAAATGGCAGTGGTAAAGTAAGTCCACTTGGCTAGGTGGACGCGGGATTTGTAGTAAGAGTGCTCGGTTTTGAAACGAGAGAGAGAGGAGGGAGAGGGGGCTTTGCGCCATAGTCGTTCCGCTCGACGGAGCTGCGCACGAAGTAGGAGCAGACCAGGGTGAAACCATGGCTGAGAAGGACGGCGAGAAAGAGGCCGGGGACGGAGAGGGGCAGTGATATCGAGGGCAGCAGAGAGAGAGGAGAACCATGTGGTTGCTTGGGAGGAGGGGGAGAGAAGGGGGAAGTCGGACGGAAGTAGGGCAGTTGCTGAAGGGAATTGTTGAAGAGTCTCAGGGGTGATGTGTCGAGAGAGGGGTGGAGGAGCGGGATGAGAAATAGAAGGGGATGAAGGAGAGAGTGGGAGGAGAGGAGAGGAGGGGAAGAATTGAAAGATAATGCAGGAGTGGTCGGTCCAAGGCAGGGAGAGAGCAGAGAAGGATTGGAGGAGATAGGGGGGAGCCGAGGGGGAGAGAAGCAGATCAAGAGTATACCCAGCGGAATGAGTGGGGAAGGGGATGAGTTGTCGAAAGGATAAGTCATGTAAAAGAGAGCTGAAAGAGCGGTCTCTAGCAGAGACGGGAGGATCGAGGTGAAGGTTGAAGTCACCTGCGATGAGCAGGTGTGGAAAGGCAAGGGTCAAGTCAGTAATAGAAGATGTGAGGGAATCCCAGAGGTCAGGGCGAGAGGCTGGAGGGGAGTAGAGGAGAAGAAGATGCAGGGGAGGAGTGAAATGGAGATGGAGGAGCAGAGCTTCGGGATAACGGAGGAGGAGAGATGAGATAGAGGTGAAGGAGATGGAAGAGTGCAGAAGAGCAGCTACACCACCTCCCGTTCGGCCGATGCAGGGGAGGGAGATGCCAGAGAAGTTGGGGGGTAAACAGCGGGCCAAAAGAGCGTCTTCATCCTCCTTCAGCCACGTTTCAGTAAGCAGAAGGATGTCTAAAGATTCGTGGGAGATGAGATCTGAAATGAGTAGGGTTTTAGAACGGAGAGAACGGCAGTTAAGGAGACCAAAGCGGAAAGAAGCAGACTTAAGTGATGAAGTGGGGGCCAAAGACTGTGTGTAAGCAGAGGACGGTGAGAGCAGACAGGAGAGAAGATTTGAAGGGGAGAGATAATGGGAGCTAGAGAGGCGCCGCTGATGGAGAACATCAGAGCGGTTGCCCCAGAACACAGGAATAGCAGACATGAGAGATAAGGGACAGCAAGTAACAGGGGGTAGGGATAGCAGTGAGGGAGCTGGAGACAAATGTACCTGGAATGGAGCGGTCCGTACGGGGAAGCCAAGTGAGTCTTGCTGGAAAGCAGAGGAACCTGTAAGTGGGAGACAGAGAATGCCAAGAAAAGCAAAGTGGATAAAGTGGAATGCCCTGCAGGATACGTCCCAAGGAGCGCACCTAAGGGGATGGACACCACTGCCTTCAGGAAGAGCAACTTATCCATGGTGGTTTGCACTACGGCATCTTCGATCACAGACCTACAGGTCAAATTTGAATTGAATTCTGTCTAGCACCCAGCCATTCTTGGTAACCTGGGCCCATTCCTGAAAGAAAAGGTGAAGCCCGCCACCCACTGAAGATACCAGGGAATGGGCCCCAAACCTTCATTGTGTGGCCCAGGAGGATCCTCCTCTGGAGTGGGCCATTCCCTGGGTCCACACACTCCACAAAAAAGCTGAGTATGAGCCTGAGACCTTGAAGCAGGGAAGAAAGGTTTGTCAGGTCAGTAATGACGATAGTTCCGAGACCCTGGGGAATCCAGCCAGCAAATCTTTACTGGTCTGGCGGAGGCTAACAAGAAAGGGACACTTACCCACTTCACAGGCCCCCTGGACCTGTCTTCTGGGAGGCAATAAGATTTTGTCTTGCCTAGGTCCTTCACCAGTTTCTCTAAATCTGTTCCAAACAGGAGCTTCCCCTCAAAGGTCAGTTGAACTAACAGCCAAATCCATCACCATGATACAGTGCACCAGGTCATACACAACATCAGAAAGGAAGGTCATAGCTGACTCCAAGAGAAAAGTGGTATCTTCAGGTGGAAGAGACTGAATCCACTGGACCAGGGCTCAAGAAATCAGTCTGATGCAGACCACTAGTTGTAGAATAGCTGCCGCAACGGCAAACTGGCTCTTCAGCAAGGAATCAGCCTTGCGATCCAGAACATCCTTTAAAGCCAATCAGCCTTCCAATGGAATGGTTGTCTGTCTGGTAACTGCCGAAACCTGTGCATCCAGTTTGGAATGTAAAACTATTCACCGCACTCCTTCTCTAGGAGAGCATAGATCTTCTTATAGACCCTTAACCCTTTAGGCAGGGAATCAGGTGAGTCCCACTTGGACCGGATCCTATCTTTGATCACCTCCGGGAACAGGAAGACAGTAGTGGATTTCCATACCCCTTTAAGAAGTGGGTGTACTTCTGGCTCCTACTCTGTGCCAGAAGCATCTGCATGTCACTGCTACTACTATTAATCATTTATATAGAACCACAAGGCATACACAGCACAGTACAAACATATATAAAGGATGGTTCCTGGATTTGAAAAGGGGAAGAGATGAGACCAGGCGTAGAGATACAGGAAGTTTGTTCCAGGCATAAGGACCAGCAAGGTGAAAAGTTCAAAGTCTGGAGTTGGCAGTGGAAGAAAAAGATATAGAGAGAAGGAAGCCAAAGGAGGGTCGGAGTTCACAAGGAGAGGTGTAGGGAGAAAGGAGAAAGAAAAGGCAGTGAGTGCAGCAGAGTGAATGCATTTAAAGGTTGGAAGGAGAAGCTTGAAATGGATACAGAAATGAAAGGAGAGCCAGAGAAGTGATTTAAGAAGAGGGGTTATATGAGAGTAACAGGGCTGGTGGAAAATAAGCTGTGCAGCAGAGTTTTGAATAGATTGAAGAGGAGATGACTCTGGGGAGACCAGAAAGGAGGAGGTTGCAATAGTCAAGACGTGAGGTAATTAAGGAGTGGACAAGTGTCTTAGTAGTATGTTCAGAGAGGAAGGGGCACATTTTGTTAATGTTAAGTAGAAAGAAACAACATATCTTAGTTATCTGGTGAATATGTGTGGAGAAGGAGAGGGAGGAGTCAAAGAAGAGCCTAAAGTTGCGGGCAGAGGAAACAGGAAGTAGAGTATTATCAACGGAGATAGAGAAAGGAGGAAATGAGGAGGAGGGTTTAGGGGGAAAAATAAAAGTTCAGTTTTGGCCATGTTCAATTTCAAACCGCGATAGGACATCTAGGTAGCAATGTTAGATAAACAGGCAGAGATATGGGCTTGGAGAGTAGGAGAAAGGTCAGGTGAAGATAGATAGATTTGAGAGTCATCTGCATAAAAATGATAATAAAAGCAATGGAAAGAGATGAGAGCACCAAGGGATTGGATATAGAGAGAGAAAAGGAAAGGGCCAAGAACAGATCCTTGGGGTACACCCACTGAGAGAGGGATAGCAGTAGGGTTGCCAACTGTCCGGTTTTCAGCCGGCCTGGCCGGTTTTTCCATGGCCAGGCCGGCTGCCGGCGCAGAGGCAAAACCGGCCCTTGAAAAGCCGGTTTTTTTGCTCTGGCCGCAAGATCGGGAGCGGCCAGAGCAAAAAAACCGGCTTTTCTCCCAACCCGGAGGGCTTCAGAGGGAGCCGGGTAACCCCGCGCGAGGCCCCGGCTCCCTCTGAACAGCTGCCAGCATGAAGAGCCTTTTCCTTCACGCTGGCGGCTGTTCCTGTGAAGCCGCGATTGGTGGGAAAGGTTAAAGGCAATGCCCTTTAACCTTTCCCAGCATTCGCGGCTTCACAGGAACAGCCGCCAGCGTGAAGGAAAAGGCTCTTCACGCTGGCAGCTGTTCAGAGGGAGCCGGGGCTTCGCGCGGGCTTCCCCGGCTCCCTCTAAAGCCTCAGACAGCCGCGGTTTTGGGGGGGGGGGGAGGCCAAGGACTGCCTGGGCTGTGATGGGGGGAGGGGGCCGGGACTGGAAAAGGGCTAGGAGGGGGAATTTGACTGGAAATGGGTTGTGATGGGGGGGGGGACCTGGACCGGAAAAGGGCTATGGGGGGGGGGACTTGGACTGGAAAGAAATGGGCTGTGATGGGAGGGGACCTGGACTGTAAAAGGGCTATGGGGGGGGGGGACAAGGACTGGAAAAGGGTTGTGATGGGGAGGGGGACCTGGAATGGAAAAGGGCTGGGGGGGGGGTACATGGACTGGAAATGGGTTGTGATGGGGAGGGGGACCTGGGCTAGAAAAGGGCTATGGGGGGGGGAACTTGGACTGGAAAAGGGCTATGGGGGGGAAACTTGGATTGGAAATGGGCTATGGTGGAGGGAGGGGGAACTTGGACTGGAAATAGGCTGTGATTAGGGGGACATGGACTGGAAATGGGTTGTGAAGGGGGGGACGGACCTGGACTGGAAAAGGGCTATGGGGGTCATTGGACTGGAAAGAAATGGGCTGTGATGGGGAGGGGGACCTGGACTGTAAAAGGGCTATGTGGGGGGGGGGGACATGGACTGTAAAAGGGCTATTGGGGGGGGGACATTGACTTGAAATGGGTTTTGATGGGGAGGGGGACCTGGACTGGAAAATGGCTATGGGGGGGGGGGACATGGACTGGAAATGGGTTGTGATGGGGAGGGGGACCTGGACTGGAAAAAGGCTATGGGGGGGGGGAACTTAGACTGGAAATGGGCTATGGTGGAGGGAGGGGGAACTTAGACTGGAAATAGGCTGTGATTAGGGGGGCTAGGACTGCAAATGGACTGTGATGGTGGGGGGGGGTAGGACTGCAAATGGGCTGTGATGGTGCGGGGGGACTCGGACTGCAAATGGGATGTGATGGGGGGGGCCTAGGACTGGAAATAGGCTGTGATGGGGGGGGCTAGGACTGGAAATGGTCTGTGATGTGAGGGCTAGCACTGGAAATGGGCTGATGAAGAGCTGGAATAGGACTGGAAATGGGCTGATGTGGGGCATGGGAGAATGGGATTAGAAGGGAGTGGATGCTGGGTGGGTCTAGAACTATGAGGGAACTGATTTTGGGGGAGGACTAGAATAGATGGGGAATGAGAATGGAGGGGGGAAAAAATATTTTGTGTGGAAGAAAAGTCTATGATGGGCTGGGTATTGGGAGAGTGAGGGGCTTGAGAATGGAAGGGTGAAATTTAAATGGATGATAAAGGAATAAGGAAAGAATTGGGGGAAAGAGCAAAAGGGAAACAATCAGTATGTTAAAGCAGAAATAGAGAGAGAATGGAAAACATCTAAAAGAGAAGAAAGGACAAATGGATAGCTCGCAGAAGACACGAAGAAACCAGAAGAAAGTGACTGGAGCAATTGCAACTGAAAATAAAACGCCCAAACAGAAGGTAGAAAAATACTTTTTATTTTGAATTTATTAGCTGGAATATGTTTGGTATGGGAAGTGTGTATTGCTAACATCTTTGCGTTTTTGTTTAGTGCAAGAGGAAATTACTTTATAGTTTTATTTCTCCAGTGTTGTACATTTCATGTTTGGATTTTGGGGTTCCCAGTTTAATTATTATATGACCAAGGAAGTTAGCCTACACGTATCCTCGGTAATTTTTGTGGGTGGGGCTGGGGGCGGGACCGGGGTGGGACTAGGGGCGGAGAATCGGTGGAGCATGGCGAGCCACAGGTGTCGGGTTTTTCTCGGTGAAAAAGTTGGTAACCCTAGATAGCAGTGGAAGAGGAACCAAGAGAAAAAATACTGAAAGAGCAATGGGAGAGAAGAATAGAACCAGGGTAAAACAGAGACCTTTAAATCAAGAGAGGATAAAGTATTGAGGAGAAGGTGGTGGTCAACAGTATCAAAAGTAGCTGAAAGGTCTAAAAGAAAGAGAACAGAGTAAGGGGCCTTGGACTTGGCCTGAAACAAATCGCTGAGACTTTGACAAGAACTGTTTCAGTGGAATTAAAGGGACAAAAAGTAGTCTGAAGTGGATCAAGGAGGAATTGAGAGGATAGAAAATCAAAGCAATGATGGAGAACTGTATGTTCAAGGAGTTTGAAAATGAAGGGAAGAAGGGAGATGGGTCGATAGCTAGAGTGACAAGTAGGGTCAAGTGAAAGTATCTTGAGGAGAAGAGTGATTACAGCATGTTTGAAGGCTACAGGGAAAGCTCCAGTGGAGAGCGATAGGTTGAGAATGTGTGAGATAGAGGGATAATAGAGGAGGAGTTAAGGAGATGGGTGGGGAAAGGATCAGAGGAACATGTAGTGCAGCGGTTCTCAACATGTGGGTCGCGACCCCCACAGGGGTTGCCACAGGATTTAGCAGGGGTCGCCTCATTCTGCCAAGTTAAAAAAAATAAAAAAGCACACAAGTTGCTGCTGCTGCTGAGTCTGCTTCTCGGCAGCGGCAAACTCACCGCCTCCAATCTTCTGCAGCTGCGGCTCCCTGCCTCTTAGGGAACCATGGCTGTGACTGTGAAAATGTTGTGGAGCCTTCCCGTCTCTCAACGGGCTCCATGCAGCATTGTCCCGCCTCCAAAGGAAGTGGTAAACAACTTCCTTTGGAGGTGGGACAATGCTGAATGGAGCCCGTCGAGAGACAGAAAGGCTCCGCAACGGCTTCACAGACACAGCCGCGGTTCCCTAAGAGACAGGGAACCACGGCTGCAGAAGAACAGGGCAGTAGCAGGCAGACATAGGGAGAGGGGAGGAGGGGGTAGGGAACCTGCAACGGGTCTTACATGGGGGATGGAGGGAGGGAGGGGGGCTGACATGGAGGGATGTATGGAGGGAGGGAGGGAGGGGATCTGACATGGACAGAGGGGGGCTGACATGGAGGGAGGGAGGGGGGCTGACAGGGACAAGGGGGGCTGACATGGAGGGAGGGAGGTGGGCTGACATGGACAGAGGGGGGATGACATGGAGGGAGAGAGGGGTGCTGACATGGATAGAGGGGGGACTGACATGGATGGATGGATGGATGGATAGAGGGAGGGAGGGGCTGACATGGGCAGAGGGGGGCTGACATGGAGGGAGGGAGGGAGGGGGCTGACATGGACAAAGGGGAGAGACAGGGGAACATACTGGACAGACAGGGGATAAATGTTGGACAGAGGGGAGAGACAGTGCGGGTTAGGATTATAATGAACTAATGGGGGGGGGGCTAGCATTGGTAATGGGCAGATCAGGGGGGCTAGGACTGGTAATGGGTTGATTAAGGAAGGCTAGGACTGGGAATGGATTGATCAGGGGGTGTTGGGACAGGTAATGGGTTGATAGGGGGTAGGACTGGTAATGGACTGATGGAGGGCTAGCATTGGAAATGAGATGATCAGGGAGGTTAGGACTGGAAATGGGCTGATTAGAGGAAGCTAGGACTGGTAATGGGCTGATGGGGGGTAGGACTGGTAATGGGCTGATTAGGGGAACCTAACACTGGTAATGGGGCTGAGGGGAGACTAGCACTGGAAATGAGCTCATTAGGGGAGGCTAGGACTGGTAATGGGCTGATGGGGTGGGGTAGGACTGGTAATGGACTGATAGGGGGCCACATTGGAGATGAGCTGATCGGGGAGGTTAGGACTGGAAATGGGCTGATTAGAGGAGGCTAGGACTGATAATGGGCTGATGGGGGGGGGGGGGGGGTAGGACAGGCAATGGGCTGATTAGGGGAGCCTAACACTAGTAATGGGGTTGAGGGGGGACTAGCACTGGAAATGAGCTGATTAGGGGATTCTAGGACTGGTAATGGGCTGATGGGGTGGGGTAGGACTGGTAATGGACTGATGGGAGGCTAGCATTGGAAATGAGCTGATCGGGTGGGGGTTATGACTGGAAATGGGCTGATTAGTGGAGGCTAGGAATGATAAGCATGGGTATACCAGAACACCTGATCGTACTCTTGCACAATCTGTACATTGATCAAGAAGCAACAGTTCGAATGGATCAAGGAGAAACAGAATGGTTTAAAATAAGCAAAGATGTAAGACAAGGCTGCATACTTTCCCCATACCTGTTTAATTTATATGCAGAACAAATCATCAGAGAAGCAGGATTGTATGGAGAGGTGTGAAGATTGGTGGAAGACTCATCAACAACCTTCGCTATGCTGATGATACCACATTACTGACTGAAAGTGAAGATGATCTGAAACATTTGCTTCTCACAATCAAAGAACATAGTCTCAAAATGGGCCTGCACCTTAATGTAAAGAAGACAAAGATCATGACAACTGGCATAATCAACAGGTTCATCGTTGAAGGAGAAGAAATTGAAATTGTGAACAACTTTAACCTACTTGGATCAAGTATCAATAAAGAAGCAACAAGCAGTCAAGAAATCAGACGACACATTGCTCTTGGCAGAATGGCTATGAAAGACCTAGATAAGATTCTCAAGAGCAGAGATGTCTCTCTCCATACAAAGATTTGACTTGTTCAAGCCATGGTATTTTCAATAACATCATATGGATGTGAAAGCTGGACAGTGAAAAAGATAGACAGGAAGAAAATGTATGCCTTTGAATTATGGTGCTGGCGGCGAATACTGTGTATACCATGGACTGCCCAAAGAACAAACCAGTCGGTACTAGAGGAGATCCAAACTAAGCTTTCTTTAGAAGCTCAGATGACAAGACTTCGACTTTCATACTTTGGACACATCATGTGAAGAGAGAGATCATTAGAGAAAGACATCATGCTTGGCAAGATAGAAAGTCAACGCAAAAGAGGAAGGCCAGCAATGAGATGGATCGATACAATAACAGCAGCTACAGGTACCAGTCTGTCAACAATGAGCCGCCTGACTCAAGACCGAACACAATTTAGGATAGCTATCCAGAAGGTTGCCATGAGTCGACTCCAACTCGACGGCACTTAACAACAATAACAAAGAATGATAATGAGCTGATGGGGGGGGGGGGGGTAGGACTGCTATTGTGCTGATTAGGGGAGGCTAGCACTGGTAATGGGGTTGAGGGGGGACTAGCACTGGAAGTGAGCTGATTGGGGGGCTTCGACTGGGAATGGGCTGATGGTGGGGAGGGTAGGATAGAGCTGATAGCCCTGGAAGAAAACTGGGGGCTAAGGCTACAAATGGGCTGATACGAGGGGATGGGAGAATGGAACTGGGAGTGGATCTGAGAGGGGCTGCCATGGCATTTGAACTAGAAGGGACTGGTCAGTGGGGAAGGAGGGGGACTGGAAGGGAATGGACACCAGTGGCAGTCATGGGAATGCAAGTTGACATTGGAAGGTACTGGGAGTGAGGACTGGAAAGGGGCTGATACTGGGGAGGGTTACTGGGACTGGAAATAGGCTGATGGAAAGAGGTGAAGAAAATGAAAGAAGAGATAAGAAATGGCAGATGGACCATAGACCACAGAAAGAGAGCTAAGAGAAGACAGGAAAGCTGAAGCCTCAGATCAGGACCAGCATGATCAGAGAATAAATTAGTCAGACAACAAAGGTAGAAAAAATAATTTTATTTCATATTAGTGATTTGACTACAAAATCATAATAATTTTGAAATCAAATATTGTTACTTGTTACTGTGATTAATTACACAGGTACACTACCAAAAAACTGCCTCCAGTTTTGCAACTGATTCCTATAGATTTTGGGGTGCTGAATCCAGGAAAAATAGCCAAAATGTTCCATCACGTCATGTTTTCTTGCAAAATTAGATTTCTTACCCATATAAGGAATGTTCACATAATTTCTTTTTAGCCGACTGCAGTTTATTTTCTTGGCCCAAAATAGAGGTTGTAATGGTTAACTAACTAGAAACACTCCCTCATGATATTTTAGAGTGTTTTGTATTCATTTTATACATTAACAGGACAATTGGGAGGCGGGGGGCTAAATCCAGTACTCGCGCTGGCGCATGTTCTTTCCTGTTCGCCTCGCCTCGTTCGCTCACTCAAACACGGTGGTTGCGACATGAACGTTCCTGTCAAATTTCAGTTTCTTGCAAGTTCATTATTACCTTTTGTTTGCTCAGTCGTAATCCAGCTTTATTCCGAAGTGGTTCACTACAGTTGTAGTTTGCAGTGCTGTGTATTTGTGATGGCTCACAGAGCCAGAGGTTGCGTCAACTCTCCGGACAGTTTTTGTTTTATTTGTGGGTCATATACCGTGAAAAAGCGGCAGAGGAACATTTCTGCATTTATTAAAAAAGTATATTTCGCCTATTTCGGTTTGAAGTTAGGCGATCAAGACAAACCGTGGGCTCCTCACAAAGTGTGCAAGACATGTGAAGAAGATCTACGCTTATGGATGAAAGGTAAAAAACAAGCATTTCGTTTCGGAATACCTATGATGTGGCGTGAACAAAGAGACCACAGCAGTGACTGCTATTTTTGCTCTTGCATTATGAAGGGATACAACTTAAAAAATAAGAACGTAATAAGTTACCCCAACCTTCCCTCAGCAATTAGGCCTATGCCTCATAGCAACGAAGTACCTGTGCCTGAACCACCAAAATCTTTGGATCATATTTGTGGACGGTTCTGATCATGATGAGACTCATCAGATGGCTTTTCCCGATGAGTCCAGTACTTCCGAGTTTGAAACTGAACCAGATCCGAAACCTGAACTTTTCTCTCAAGCTGAATTGAATGATTTAGTCCGGGATTTAGGACTCCCAAAAGATGCTGCCCAACTGCTAGGTTCTCGGCTTAAACAGAAAAATCTATTGTCACCAGGAACAACTTTTTATTGGTACCTGTCCCCCGCAGCCCCCTCTTGTGGCGGCGTAGTGGTTCCACAGGGGCTGGGGAGCGCATAAGAATTAAAAGGTTCAGGGTTGATCTGTTGTGAGGGTCAATGGGATCGCAGGTCACATTGTCAGCCTCAGGGTCAACAACCTAAAAAAGTAACTCTTGCCAAGTGTAGGGTACAAAAAGGCTTTTATTTCCCCTTTTCGCATGAAGAAATTCAAAATATGAGGTAATGAGTAACAGAACATAAATTCAGTTGCATCAAAACGTGAGTCAGCAAAACACTCAAAATAACATGGTTCCTTCACCAACTTAAAGCATAAACTTTCCAGTACAGTTTGCACACTTTAGATTTGTTTGCCTTTTACTCAAAGATATCTTCTTGTGCAAAAGTCACATTCCATTGGTTCTATATCTTCAGTGCTCTCAGATTCCCCTGGCAGCCATTCCATGTCTATGGGATCTGAAACTGAGGTCTCTGAGATCTCTTGGATATTAAAACCTGGTTTCCTAAAAGCATGCCATACTGTATCCCAGTGCTGGCTTGGGAGTTTGGGGCGTCGGCTTTTAGGTCTAGTATATCTCCCTGGGCTTGCTGTTGTTTCAGGACTAAAAGTTTGCTCCTTCCATTCTCTGGCAACATTAAACTTTTTCCTGTAAAACGTATCAGTTCTATCTGGTTTAAAACAGTCCTTATTGTCCAGATAAAAACTAGCCCTTTGTTCCTCTCTAGGCTTCTTGAAAAAGGCTTGAGGCCTAGTCTGAGAGTTTTGTGCTCCAGGTATATCCTTTCTCTCAAGGCTATGAACTTTTCCTTTATCTTTCAAGTTACTTTTGTAAAAGCTTTTAAAAGTACCTTTTTTCTCTTGAAGGTTTCTTCTCCAACCGGAGGGATAAGCACTTCCTTCCTTGGCTGCAGTCCGTGATACTGCCCCTTGAAGTTGTAAATGGCCTTTCTCTAGGCCTGCTCTCCCAGTAGCTTCCTTTCCTTTAGCTCTGCTGGGTTTGTCAGTGACCTCACCTCGGTCTCTGAGTCTGGCCTCTGGAGCTTCCCTTGGCACTGCCTCCTGTTCTCCACATGAAGGTCTCTGCCAAGCTCCTTGCCTCCTCCTGTGCTTCTCCTCTAGGTTCTTCCCTTCGGGGTTTCTCTGTTGCCTTTCTGGCTCTCTTGACTGCCTTCCTGGCACCTTTGCCTCTCTTGGCTCTCTCGGCTCTCTCTCTCTTGGCTCTCCCCCTTGCAGTGCTCTGTTCCTACTTAAATCCAGAGCAGCTGCTTCTGAGTCCTGCCCATAGAGGTGTGGTTCTTCCACTTTCAGGTTTGTTCTCCTGCTCCCTCTATGTGTCCCTTCTCGTAATTGCAGGCAAATCCTGTTTTTTTCAAGATTTAAAAGTTTCCTTTCTTGCATCAGAGGGCTTGCGGTATCACATACCGCAACCGCGAGACACAATTTTTGAAGTATTTCAGCAAAGAGGAAGATTTGGTATTTTGCAACGATATATACGGAGTGATGGAAAAGTTTAAATTCAAGTATGAACCTTCTGAATGGCGGCTGTTCATTGATTCGTCAAAAGACAGCATAAAAGGTGTTCTTCTTCATAATGGCAACACATTCGCTTCAGTTCCTATTGCTCACTCTGTTATTCTCCAAGAAAAATATGAGAATTTGGCCCTGATTCTTCAGAAGATTCGTTATGATGAGCATAAGTGGATGATTTGTGGAGACTTTAAAATTCTATCCATGCTATTAGGGCAGCAATCCGGTTTCACCAAATATCCCTGCTTCCTTTGCTTGTGGGATAGCCGGGCCCGCGACCTACACTGGGGGAAAAAAGACTGGCCAATTCGGGAGTATTTGAGACCCAGTGAGAAAAATGTTCTTCATGAGAGCTTGGTACCTCGTGATAAAATTCTATTACCACCTCTCCACATTAAGTTGGGTCTCATTAAGCAATTCATCAAGTCCCTTCCAAAAGATGGTGAGTGCTTTCGGTACCTTTGCTCAAAGTTCCCCCGACTTTCTGAAGCAAAGCTAAAGGAAGGAGTGTTTGTTGGCCCTGATATAAGGAAACTCATTTCAGATGGAGCATTCGCTGAAACGATGTCTGAGAAGGAAAAAGAAGCCTGGGATTCCTTCAAGGATGTTGTTCTCAAATTCTTGGGGAACAGGTGGGATGAGAACTATAAGGATATTGTTGCCAGGATGCTCAATGCCTTCAAAGAACAAGGCTGTAACATGAGCCTGAAAGTCCATTTCTTGCACTCCCATGTGAACTACTTTCCCGAAAACTTGGGGGCGTACAGTGAAGAACAAGGTGAAAGGTTTCACCAGGACATCAAGGACGCAGAGAGAAGGTACCAAGGAAGATGGAACACCACTATGATGGCTGATTTCTGCTGGTTGCTGCTGCGGGAAACCCCAGATGAAAAATACGCCAAGCAGCGCACCAAGAGAAGCATTCGGGGGAAGAAGAAACTGGCCCACCAGGAGATTGATTGACCCAAGAATGACTTTAAAATCTAAACTGTGTTGACAAATATCGTGTTTTTACTAAACTTTGAAATAAAAATTTGCTAGTTATTACCACAGTGTCGGATCTCATTTATTAGAATTCTATTTTCACACCATCGGGTGTTTGTCTTCATGTATTGCAATGGTGCGGTTTGCGTTTTCTATTCTTACATACATACCTGTACAACATTTTTTGCACATTTCTTTGCTTTGCTTTGTGTCTAACCTCGCTCTTATATGCTCAATGTTTGTGCACATGTATGTGGCTGTTTTAAGTGCAGACAATTTTGCTACCATCACAGTGTGTTTTGTTTACATTACTCTATTCTTATGTGCTGCCTTGTTACAATTTTCTTTATTCTTATTTGAATAACTACTAAACAATTAGTATAAAGAATTCATCCAAGAAACTTTTATCTCGATCGCACTCAATCTGAAACGTTCACCTCAAACTGCTAACCCAATGTAGCAAAAAATCTGTACGTGATGGAGCAAATTGGTTACCAGATTTGGATTCAGCGCACCAAAAAACGTAAAAATCAATCGAAACATTAGAGGCAGTTAAAAAATTTTTTTTTTTAATGTACCTGTGTTATTGTAGCCTAAATAAGTAAATTTTATAAATAAAAACATATTGCAAAGGCCTGTAATATATTAATAATTCAACAAATGATTACAGCGACAATACATTAACGGTAAAGGAAGAGAGACACATTTGATTTTATCATTGGGGTCATCACAAGTTGACCAATGGTAAAAGGGGTTGCGGTACAAAAAAGGTTGATAACCACTGATGTAGTGAGTTTAGAGGAGGAAAGAAGACGAGAGGTTTCCTCATCGGAAATGTTAGAGAAGTTTGAAAGTGTGACAGAGATTGAGAGAAAAAGATGGTACTGAAGAGGGGGAAGAGGGGATGAAAAAGATTTAGTGGGGAATTGGAGTGTAATATTATGGACTTTGTCATTGAAATAGTCAGCTAGGGTTTTGGCAGAAAGAGAGGGAGGGATAGGAGGCAGAGGCACCTCAAGAAGAGAATTGAGAGTTGAGAAGAGACGGCAGGGGTCAGAGGCAAGAGAATTAGTCAGATGGACAAAATAGTTTTGCTTAGTAAATGAATAGCAGACTGGAAGGAAGAAAGTATTAATTTGAAGTGAAGAAAGTCAGAAAGGGAGCAGAATTTGAGCCCAGTGCATTTGGCTGAGCAAGCACATGATTGTAGGTAGTGAGTAGTTGAAGACAGCCAGGGCTGGGGTGAAGTGCACATGGGATGGGCGGAGCAAGTATCCAGAGGAGATAACAGAATTCTAGGAAACTGCAGCTTAATGAACAGACTTAGGGGACGAAGTGGAAAAAAGAGGTGATGAGACAGTGGTGAATAGAGTCAAAGGATCAATAGCATGAATATTTTTTAAAAGGTAGGAGGAGATTGGGTGAGATTGATATTGAGGTGGGGAGTAATGAAGAGTGAAGCTTAACAGGTGATGGTCAGATAAGGGAAGAACTGAGGTAAGGAAATTAGAAAGCAAACAATTAGAGCAGAAAACAAGGTCAAGACAATGACCATGCTCATGAGTGGGGGCAGTACATCAAAGCTGCAGGTTGAATGAGGAGGTAAGGGAGAGGAGTTTAGAAGATTAGGGGTCAGAAGAGTTGTCAATATGAAAATTAAAATCACCAAGAATAAGGGAGAGGGAAGAAGAATCAAGAAGTAAGGAAAACCATGAGTCAAAGTCAGAGAGAAAAGTAAAAGTGAATTTGTCAGGGGGTCGATAAATAACAGCAATCCGGAGAGATAGATGAGTAAAAAGACAGATGGAGTGGGCTTCAAAGGAGGAAAAGGAATGAGACTGAGGTAGGAGGAAAGGTTGAAATTGGCAAGAAGAAGAGAGCAGAAACCCGACACCACCTTCGTGGCCAGAGGCACAAGGAGTGTGGGAGAATTGGTAGCCACCATGACAAAGGGTAACAGGTGAAGCAGTATCATCAGTTGCTCCTTCCAGAACAGGTGGTTCATGCCAGTCTCTTTATAGTCTTCTGAAGGTGATAGGAGGTCCTCTTCATCGGAGCCCAATACCGATTCATCTGGGTCTGAGGCATAGTCAACATCTCAGACAGCTCCCAAATGTTCCTCATCTTCAGGGAGTGTCCCACACCAAGGATGCTTAGCCAAAGGCAATCGAGCAGGGCTTCTGCTTCCAGCCTGCCTGGTATGGGATTGCATCACAGGGCACCTAGAGGCCACAAGGTCTGAACTTCCATGCCAGGACCATGCCTTTTGCAAAAAAGAAAAAGAATTCCGGGGAGGACAATCCAGACTCTGGAAGCTCTCCTCTTATAAAAGGCTCCCCTACACCAGAGGGCATAGCTGTCACAAACCCCTTAGAGAATGAAGAGTAGCTTACAGCACGGTTGCCGGAGCCCCTGGCTGGCTGAGCATCCTTAGTGAAAGAGGAACTCCAAGCCAGACACAGATGAAAATACAAAAACACAACAAAATAAATGAAAATGTGGCAGTAACTAAAAAAAAGAAAAATACCAAAAGTAGAGCCAGCAAAAATATTTTGATAGAGGAAAAAAGACCTCAGCCAAACCTTCTGCAAATATAATCAGAAAGGATGAGCCAGTCAAATGGCAAAACTGGACAGACACCATGCCATAGTAATGCCTAGATAGTGAACTGTGCTCAAAAAAGACATCAGCGGTCAGAAAAAAAACCTCTTTTGTGGGGAGCTGAGCCAGAACATAAAAAGACCCATACAGCCCCAAAAAACAGCTCAAAGTGGTAACAGCAGTGATGACATCAGTCATAACTAGCAACAGCCACAAGAAATAATGAAAAAAACTTAGGTTGGAAACAAGACGCAATGTTGCAGGGCAGCTCAGCATGGAAGAACGAAAACTCACTGGATCCACAGCAGTCAAGGCAACAACCTGGAACTCGACACCAAGTGTTTCACTGAAATGGCTTAGTCAGGTAGCACTTGTTGCTAATTGGACTAAAACAGATCAAAAGGGAAAGAATAACACTGCTCAGCTTGCTGAACTCGCTGCTGGGACAACTGGAATGAAAAAAACCCCTGGGGATATTGTGTTATATAGTGAGCATCCTTAGTGCCATCCTGCACCTCCTGCCCTGAGGCAGGAAAGGGCAGACTAAGGGGTATGTTTACTAAACCGTCTTAACATAGCAGTGGCAACATTATCACGCGATACGTAACGTTATTGTGAGATAATGTCACGTATCGCGCGATAACGTTGGCAGCGGCATTAAGGCGCACTAACGCTGTGAAATCCGGCTCTTAAGTGTGGAGTAAGGCCTCCCAGAGGGCGGAGATAGGGGTCAATGGGCAGAGAGTGGGCGGGGAGAGGCTCCAGGCACTCTAACGCTGTGAAATCCGGGTCTGAACACTAACACCAGTGAAACCCTCTCGTTAGAGGCACATTTTCAGGAGAGAGAAACCATTTCAGTCAGCAATGTACAGCAAAGGCAGGGAAACCAAGAAAAGTGATAGTAGTGATACATGTGAAGGAACCAAAAAGGCAAATAAACATATAAAATGACCAGAACCACATCTGAAATCCCAATAACCAAACTGGCCAATAGTGATATTAATGATAAACATAAAGCAACACTACTGACGAAGCGTAAAAAGGAATATATCATGTTTGGAAGGGTCTATGCTCTGTCCCCCTACAAAGTGAATGATCCCACATTGAAATAGCGCTCATCAGGGTTTTTGTCGTTTATATTGGGCAGGTTTGTTAGGGCGTGCACATGTGCAGCAACAGCAGAGTGGGCACGTAGGAAAGGGCAACTGTACTGATGCTGTAAATGGGATACAGGGGGCTTCAGGAGGCACATGCTGTGGTCCAGCTGGGGCACAGTGTGGACTAGGCAGATGCCTAGGTGGCACACAGGAATGCCAAAACTGTAAACAAAAAGACAGCAACTGACGAGGGTCCAACATGGGCATGAGTGTGTGTCCCACAGTGTCAAAGGGGATATTACCCAGCAGGTACCCCCAGGGCACATAACATTGGCAGGCGGTGCCGGGGGGAAGCGTGCATGTCCAAGTAGGCACCCCTACCCGAGAACCCACACCATAGGCAGCTGCATACTGGCACACTGGATGGCCTGGGACTGCGCACCACCAGCACCACTGGCATAAGGGCATGTCAGCATGGTGGCGGAGGGGTGCTGGTGGTGGAGGGGGCAGTGGCATCTGCCCACATCAGACCATGGCCAAGCTCCGTTTAGGTGGGTGTCGTGCACTGCAACAGACAAGATCTGTCTGACAAACAGTCATGTTATCCCCAGGGACTGTTCTGCCCCCTGTGGCAACAGTTTGGTGCAGTACACACAGCCAGTGTGTTCAGGGGCAGAAAGTCACAAGTTCAAGTCCCAGCTGTGGCTCCTGCCAACCTTGTCCTCATATCTTACCCAGTACTAAACCATGGTAATAAAGACAGAGCCTTTATTGCAGATAAATTAAACATGCCTGAAACGCCTATATTTTACCCTACAGAGCACAGACACCATAAACATGTGCAATCCCTAGAGCAGAGTTTCCCAACTGCAGTCCTGGAGGACCAAACACCATTCAGGTTTCATGCTGTCCCTAATAAATATGCCTGTGCTGCATTTGTATGCATCACCCCCATTGTATGCAAATGTATCTCAAGCATGCCCTCCAGGGGCGATTTAGAAGCTGCCACACAGGAAGGGCAGAGTCCATAATCCAAGCATGAGGCTCCTTGCTTGCCATAGGTCAAACAATGTTTTCTGGAAGTATCACCAGAGCACATGTTAAGGCTGTATCGGTACGCAAATGCACATTAACTGTGCTTTTACAGAACACATGCTAAAGACACTAGGGAAGGAGCACGCGTTGGAGCTGCTTGGGCAGAACACGCATTAGGACCCATGACCCCCAGGTGCACAATAGGCAAAAATGTTACTAACGCATGCAGAAAACCCCCAGCAAGCACCATTGGTTGCTAACAGTGCACCCTGAATTGCGTCCCTCAGAGAAGGAACTGGGAGCCCCCAACCAGGACAATGACAAGGTCAAACCTTGGTATTCACCCCCTGAGAGCCTTGGATGTAGGAGCCATGCCTGGCTCAGTTCTACTTCCCTGAAACTGTTTCACTGGCAGGGTTAATTTTTAAGCATCACTGCGTGGAAGATGGCTGGCAGGCAGATCCCTCAGAGAGCCTTCTGTAATCTTTGGGAGAGCAGGGGGGAAATGAGGAGGAGGAAGGGGGCACTTAGGTTGTGTGAGGCTGCTGTACTCTTCCTGATTCTTCCAAATCTTTCCAATTTGTGGCTACTCTACAGGCCCTTATCATGATAAGGGCATGGAGCTGAACCAATTTTCCCTCCTCCTATGGCTATCGAAAAGACTGCAGTCTAGTGGAGCCTCCCATGTCATGCTCAAGTGAGAGTCACGCCTTTAGGACCTGAGGTGATCATTCACGAGCATTTAATCAATCTTTTTTCCTCTCAGTCTTCAGATTTTCTACAGAAAGGAGAAAATCCATCCACCATCTGCTGGAGACAAAGAAATACTGAAGGGTCTCTGGTGGCTGAGCCAGATAGAAGCATTGAAGTGATGTCATTGAAACCTAGAATTTTAATTGATTCTTTCTCTCCACCAATCTGCTGGTAGGGGAACACAACCCACTTGTTTGTACTGGTTTAGCAGAACACTATGGAACACTCTTTGCCCACCCAATCAACTTCATTCAGACCTCAACTACACACAGACACAAATCCACAGCATATACACAGTCACACACTAAGGCACACCCAGAGACACAGTGAGACAAATAGGGCAAGGAGATAGGAAGCAAAAACAGTAGGTGGACAGAGAAAAACAAAGGCAAAGATGTTGCAGAAAGAGAGAAGAAAGAATGAGAGCGGCAGAGAGGAGTCAAGAATGGTAAAAAAGTACTTTAGTGTACAAGAGAGATATGTACAAAAAGCAAGTTACTCACAATTGAGCAATATTACAAATTATTAGCAAAAACATCCCTAGCATCAACAACTAATCCATGCTGCAGGTCCCAAAAGAAAATTGACTCCAGGGTTATTGAGAAATTTATAGCAGATGTAAAAACATGTGACCATTTTTGATGATGCAGGCATGTGCTGACAAAATAAAATGAGTATGAACCTGCTTATAGGTCCTACCCATTAAATGACTAATAACCACCTAGAAGATTTTGTTTTTGTATGCGCAGAAGTTTCCAATTGTTGGCCAATGTATGTGTATAATATCTTCTTTTACAAAACAATATGCAAACTATTGACCTTGACATACTTGCTTATATGAAATTTCTGTGAGTGTAAGTCAGCATGCAAGCTTCAGAAAAGTGCTCTTCTAGGGGGTAATTTTATAAGGAGGCATCTACTTTAAGGTGTTGGTATGTATCTTCTTTGCTGGTATTTTAATCATACCAACCAATGTAAATGTATACACTTTCATAAAATGGTGCAAATTTGCCAGTAGGCATAGACAGGGGCATATAAGCAGGCATTCACACATGCACACTCTTCTTGTTCCCAAAGGAAAACACAAATAACCATATCTGAGGCAAAGCAGGGCCGCAGCATTATTACCATCCAAGTGCAACATAGAGAAAAATATGAATGCTAAACAAGTCAATTAACAGCAAATTATACAGCCCCAGCCAGCCATTTCAAATGCTTTTTATGCCCAGCAAATAACCTAAGGGGAGGCATTATTGTCCTCAGCCTTTGACCTTCGGCTAGATGGTATCGACCTAGCTCATCAGAAAAATTAAATTAAATGGTATTTAACAGGCTGATGAAGTACTTGCAGTGGCATCAGAATGTTCTGTCAATTACCCCACTAAACTGCAATATTTAAGACTACCAGCTCCCCAGCAGTATCGATAGAGAATTGTCAGACTCCCACAGCACAAAACTTGATTACACCCTTCAGCCCAGGCTGGACTCAATAAGACTCACATCTCATCATCTGCCCAAGCTGTAACAAAGGACCTAACCTACTATTACTACTACTATTACTACTTATAATTTGTATAGTGCTACAACCCAACAAAACAAAAGGATGTAGGGCAGGCAGTGCTGCCAACAAAGTAATAAGTAAATCTTCCTGTCACACACTGATTGGCCCCCACTCCTAGCCAATCGCACAGCTCTTCCACATCCATGTCTTCAAAGTGGCTGCTCAGACAGCATTATACAGCTCTAGATGACTCTGGGCCTTCTCTGTCTGGATGGCACGTGGGTAGAGTTTGCATGTATGCATATAGATTGTAAAATGCCTTAATCCAGGCCTGGCGTGTCGGGAGATAACAGCCGTATCATAGGATTTCGGCCCGAGAGGGAACAGCTGCTAGGCCTGGAGCAGAGGCAGCACAGCAAGCCAGCACAGAAGTATAGGTTTGTTTGCCACATGCGTCTCCACCATGTGGGCCTGGTGGGGGGGGGGGGGGTGTGTAGTGGAGGGGGGGGTCATCATGGAGGGTGTCGTTGTGGAGGGCGGGCATTTGCTCCAGGGCGCCAAATAGCCTTGGAACACCACTGTGAGGATTTTTAAAAAACTGCTGGCTACAAATTAATGATGTTTGCTGAAAAAATGTTTGATTTAGTTTATTTTCAAATCAGTTTTCATTTCATTTTAGTTCCTTGATTTTTAGGGCACTGGAATTCATCTGTTTAAGGTGTTCCATTCATTTCAATTACTGTCAATAGAGGAAAGCAATTTTGAACTCTAAGGATGCATTTTTATAAAGGATTTTTTCATGCATATGGCAGTATACACACATAAAAGGTATTTTATAAAATTAGGTTATGTTTAAAATTATGTTTTCTGTGGTGCAATTAGGAATTTAATTATACATGACTTTACAGAAGGTGTGGATTTTTGCATTAATATTTATGTCTGCTTCTGAGAAGGCATAAATTATAATTACTCACTGCTTATGCTGGATTTGTGCTAGTATTTCATAGGTTTAAAATAGGTGCTTATGTGGCATTGACATCTAGGAAACCTATTATAAAAGTACTCTTGAACAGTGGAGTTTTCCATTCAGTTTTTTGAAACTTGTTGGCAGGCATCAACAGCAGAGCAACACCAAGACAGCAAGAGCGGCATGAATACCCCACAACATCAAAAGAAGGACAGAGAGCATCAGCAGTGATGAGATCAGGACAAGCCACCATGAGAGGTATACAGCAGCAGACATAGAATATGAAAACCCCAAATTGCCACAATAGGAGCAAAAAGCATCCTAATCGTGGCATGAAAACCTCTGGGCATTAAGTAAGGGGTGAAAGGCACCACCAACATTGGCAAGAACATGCTAGTCATCTTGAGACAAGACCAGCAGTGGCATGAATCTTTCAAGGCACTCAAAAAAAGGGCAAATCAGCACCAATAGGGTCATTAAGACCTCAAGACACTAGGAAGGAGCAAAATAGTATCAAGAATCCCAGATACTGAGAAGGGGGGAAAAGTAACGCCAAACATCTCATGAAGATCCGAAAGCACCTAAAGCCAAGAAAATCAAGAATATCTCAAATACTGAAGACTTTAATAATAAAGAATATCCAACTACCACATCCTAGGGCACTTTTAATGGCACAAAAGCAGCACCAACAATCACATTAAAACTCCAAGATATTACAAGAGAAGCAAAGCATCCTAAACAAAAGTATGAACGTCCTGAGCAACTGGCTTAGGAACAAAGCAACATTAACTATGTCATGAACACCACAAGTCAATAAAAGAGGTGCAAAGCAACATCAACAATGGCATGAAGCTCCCAAAGTCACTCGTCTCTAGCCCAGATGCATCCAATGATTCAGATCTTGAAGTAAAATTGCTTACTTAGAAGCAGTGAGCAGTCAGAGAATAATGATGTCCTCTATTTTAGTGACCCAACATTCCAGATCTCAAAATATGAGAGAATCACACTTCTAGTATAAAGACAACCTTCAGAGGTATTCAGAAAAGGCCTCATCACAGTCATGAAACTACAGAACTCTAGGGGGTATGTTTACTAAGGCGTGGTAACGTCCCCGGCGGTAAGTGCAGTGCTAATGTTACCAATGCCCATAAAAGGATGTGGGCGGCACTGCGATATGATAACTATGGGCCGTTAATGCACAGTACAGGGCGCCCTGGCCATTTAATGTGCGGTACAGGGTGCCCTGGTCAATTACCGCACGTTAACATCACAGCCGATGGGAAGCATCAGCGTGTCCTCAGGGGTTTCAATCAAAGGCATGCAGACAGTATAAGATGTGCTGAGGGATGTGCAGACATTGTGCCCTATGAACAATGGAGCCGTAGACCACAGGCAGCTGATATCACAGTCTGTAATTGGGATGTGAGCCACAGCTAAACACATGCACACACACCATCAAATGGTATGCAGTGAAAACAGAATGCATAAGAGTAAACAACTTAAACTGAAAAGGCATCAGGGGCCGGCTGAAGGGCCAGCCATGTGAATGGTCTGTTTACAAGGGCACAATGGGGAACAGAGCGAAAAAGGATCATGTGAGAATTGAAACGACACACTGAAGTGTTCAAACACAGCTCACCAACAGCAATATCAATCCCTCAAACCAACTGCTCACCCAGACAGCACAAAGAAAGGGACCATATGTAACAGCTAATATGTGATGGACAGGCTGCATGGAGTGCACACTGTAGTGCACAGTGAAAAGAAGGAAGGATGCGAGGAGAAGTGATGAAGCTGCAGCCACCTGGGAGTAAGGCAGACCTGCACACAGCAGCAGGCACACCTACATTGATCCCAGGAGTAGTCACAGACCTCTGTCAATAGGCCTGAGGCCACCTGGGAGTAGGGAAGTCCTGCACACAGCAGCAGGCACACCTACATTGATTCCAGGATTAACCACAGACCTCTGTTGGTGGCCTGAGGCCACCTAGAAGTAGGGCAGACCTTCACACAGCAGCAGGCGCACCTACATTGATCCCAGGATTAACCACAGTCCTCTGTCGGTAGGCCTGAGGCCACTTGGGAGTAGGGCAGACCTGCACACAGCAGCAGGTGCACCTACATTGATCCCAGGATTAACCACAGACCTTTTCTTTTCCCATGGTGTGCTTGTATGATATGTGTGTTGATTGCTGGCTACTAGGTTGCACTCCTTGGTTTGTGTGACCTGCCCCCATGCACTTACCTCACATGGGTAGTTAGATGAGGCATTGAAGCACCTGGTCAGCCGCCCCAGGCCCTCTTCACTCTGTGGAGATTCTGCCTTTTCGAGGAGCCAGGGAAGAGGCACCTCTGGCGAAAGCAGAGGAGCCGCCCAAGGACCTCTAGTTCAGAGCTTGCAAAAGCAGGCTTCTGTGAGCGCACGGCCATCTTGTCTGCTGTGTTTTGTGTGAAACCTCATGATGCAGTATTGTCATGGAAACGCACTAACGTGCATTGTGGCACTACGCGCCTTCTCTCACTCAAAGGTGCATTGCATTGCCACAAATGCACAGCATGCACAATAACATGCATGATGCTATTTTAGGACATGTAGCATTACGTGTGTTGTCACATTCGAAACACGTGAACAGGATGACACACATTGTGTCTGCCCCTGTGTGCGCAATGCATGTTGTCCTCTATACGTGAATTTCTGTGTCTGCTCTATGTGCACAATGTGCAAAGTATAGTCCATACATCACGTGCATGGCGCGTGGCACTATACAGTTCTGACGGCACGTTATGCATGTTAGGACACACCATACACGCACTGACGTCAGCATTAGGTGTTGACCATGCATTACATGCAGGGTGCGTTGTGTGGCACCACACACATTACAAAAGTTGTGACTAGGTACATCTGTCTTCTGAGGGTGGGACGTGCCACAATCCCATGTGATATGCATCAGATTGTGTTTTCCCAGGAATTGAACTCACAATGTGCTGATTGCATGGTGTTACTACTAACCATTGGGCTACACATTCCAGGGTATGTTTACTGAGTGGTGGAAAAGTGACCGACACCATATATGGATGTGGGCAGGTAGGGGGTGTTATGGCATAATGGGAGCAATGGCCTGTTAACGTGCGTTAGAGGGCGTGTTGGCTGTTTAACGCACATTAACGGGATATTGCACTTTAAGGTGCGACACAAGGCATGGTAAGGCTGACAAGGAATAGCCTAGTGGTTGGGGCAAGATACCTCAGGTCAGAAGGTCAGGGGTTCAAATCCCACTAGAGAACAGCAACCTTGGGCTGGAAGGACTGGCATTTCTAGTCCCACAGGTGCTCCTTGTGGTCTTGAGCAAGCCACTTAACCCTCCATTGCCCATGTTCCCTGTAAAATAGTTATTTCCAAGTTAAAATGCCTGTTCAATGTAATTTCAGTTTGTTCAATGTAAACCACCTTGATATCATGAAAGCAGCATATAAAAAATGTTAAATAAATAATAAGGCCTTTCAGGTGCCTTCGGTTAAAGTGTCCTAAGGATGTTATGGCACCCTAAGGGCTATAAGGTGCTCCAGGTTGACAAGCATGAACTGTAAGGCATAAAAACAGATGTAACCCCTAACACAGGATAGAGCACCAAGGACAGGTAATGAACAAGTGATGGTGGGAAAGAGAGGTGGGAGCTGATGGACCTGCCATATCTACTGGCATCCTATGTGGCTGCCAGTAAAGTGGACAAACATGTTGGAGGTAGCTGTACCGATGCACAGGGTGTTGGCAATGTAGAGTGCTGCAATGAAAGGATGGGAATTCATGTTCCCCAGTGGAGGCAGAGGTGGCAGGATATTTGCAATGATAGGAGGATAGAGGTGTAGTGGTGCCATGCAGATCAGACACAGGCAAGGTAAGCCTGAAGAGCCACAATGCTGAAAAGGGTACCAGTGCAGGACATGGGGTACCAGCCTGCACAAGACAACAGGACTGTACACAGCTGACAGAGGCAGATAGATGGGCTGAAGATTGTTTGGCAACTGAGGTGAGGTGTTGTGGGCTGGCAGCACAGATCTGAAAAGATGTGACTGTTACAGGCATGAGAATGATCTATGTAGGACAGGCCTATAAAAATGAGACCAAGGAGGAATTAAACCCATGATCCCTTGTCTAGGGAGTTATTGTACTAAGCAGTAGACTACACCTCCATGATTCTTAGCTCAGCAATGGATGGATGCAGAAAGACTGCAGATCAATGCACAAAATGTCAGCTGTGTGTGCCAGGATAGGGTAACCCCATCAGTACCCATATTGCAATGCACTTGCAGAACAGCAGTCTACAGCTGATCACCAAAATGGGGGATACACCTCTGCTTGGTATGAGGGACTGACACTGTGTGATACTGACAGAGCAGCTACAGACCATGCCACTGCGCAGGTTCTGTGTTCACCCTGAGGGTGAGGATGGGCGCCCAGCATCAGGTCTGCAGTACCTGTGGTGCTAGAGATAGACTGTGCTCCAGATCCCCATAGCCTGTGTGTGTGACAAGTGTTCCCTGCAGTGGAACCTAGTGTCACTTTTTGTCAATCTGTATGCCCCAGTCACATCTAGCCATGGTGGACTGGGATGCACCCAGAATAGTGCATACCCAGTGTTGCAATGTGGCTGCCATAGCCACCTATTATCAGGGCAGAGGGGGTGTCTAGACTCACTTGGGGTATATGTAGCAATGCCTAATGTACCACCCTCTCCAGGGTCAAAGTGGTTTACAATAGATGTCCCTTGTCCCCCAAATATACCTTTTTGCAATTGAGGCAGTGGAGGGACATATAGCACAGGCATGAAGAATAGGATTGCATCCAGCAACCCAGCTGGCCGGAGGCTGTCATCCAGGGGATTAGACCAGATCTGTACTTGGTACTAAGGCACTGGCAGACCAGCAGTAACACTGGGAGTAGGCCTGGAAAACCTCAGCTGCCACAAACCAAGGTCTGACATTCACCAGCAGAAGGAACAGTCAGACTATACCTGCTGCACCACACCAGGTGTTCCAGCCATACACATACTAACTGCAGACAGTCCATATTGCACATTCACAGAGAAACTATGTGCAACCAGAGTTGGGATATACAGCAAAGACACCCAGAAGATGCCTTAGTGATGGGGCCCCAAAAAAGAAGGCATACCAATATCACTTGAGACAGATACTATCTAGCACTATGTGGGAACATAGCCATGCCATGGTCACTGCTCGGTCAGAGTGAGAGTGTCCTCCCAGCATGACATGCTGTGTCCACCCTGTCCATGCAGGTGGTGGTGGGGTACTATGATGACCCAGCCATTGCCCTACCCCGATGCAGACACATCCTGCCTAATCTGCCCTGTCTGGGCAATACCCACAATACCTTGCTCCTCAGTATGAACATTTGCAGGCTGATGCTGACAACAGTGTACATACTGTGGGCCCAGTGAGGAGTTGGAAGCCACATAACAATGGATAGACATACACCCACCCACTCCTATTGCAGCATTGTGCAAAGATAGGGGTGGTTGGCAACCCTGCACGCCACACTAGTCCCAATCACAGCATTGCTAAGGAGTGCAGGAGCTAGTAGTAGTGCTCTGGTGATAACTGCTGCTCTGTGCTGGTGTCATCAACCTGACTCTCCATGAAGCTTTGGATAGTGGAGCCTGTGTGTGGGGGTGTTTGTACTCCTGTTGGCCAAAGCTTTGGGGATTGCACATGATGTTGCATCTGAAATGTAGAGTAAAATGTTGGGACATGCTTTGCAGGATCAACAGCTGGGACCTGAACCCGTGACCCTCTACTCCAGGATACAGTGGCTATGTGTACTGCACCACACTGTTGCCACAGAAGCAGAGTAGTCTCTGGGGCTACCTTTGCTGTTCATCACACAGATTTTGTTTGTTGCACTGCACACCACACACTGGAACAGGTTATGGCCTTGGTCTGCTGCAGGCGGGTGTCACTGCCCCTCCTCAACCAACACTACCCCCCCTGCCATGCTGACATGCCCATATACTGTTGGTGCTGGTAGTGTGAAGTCCCAGGCCATCCAAAGTGCAGGTGGGCGGGTGCCTAGGGTTCAGGGTCTGGGGTGCGGATGCATACATGGACATCCACTCATCCCCCCCATCACCGCCTGCCACTGTTATGTCCCTTCCACATGGGGGAGAGATGGCTGGGGGGTGTCAGGTTGGTGATCTGGCAACTATTGGCTAGGGTGGACCTGGTAGATAGATTGTGTTATGCCAGCAGATTGTGGACAGGCTAGGGCATGCAATGCGGGTACAGTGTATCTAATTTGGACTACTGGGTGTATACATGTTTCAGACAACGCATGGTCACACCCTGCACTGCCTTGCCAGGGGCTGTTGTAAGGAGTGTTCATTTAGCTGGGTTTACGAACAGTTTGGGACGTATCCTGGAGAAGGTACATAGACCCTTGTTAGAGTGGTCCCCAGATGTGCACTGCTTGCCCCATTACAGGCATTGTGGTTTCTGTGTGACATTTGGGGTACCTGCAGGGTACGTCTCCCCTGGGTGGGACACTGGAAAACAGACTACTGGACATATTTGACCTTGGTCAGCCGCTGTCTTGCTGTTTTCCAGTTTCTGTGTTCCTATGTGCTACCTTGGCAACTGCCTAGTCTGCCCTGTGCCCCACCTGCCTCCACTGCATGTCCCGCCTGCAGCCTCCTTTGCTCCATTTGCACCATCACCATAGTGCCCTTTCATACTTGGGCACTATGCTGTTGCTGCAAATGGAGCACTACTATCACTTTACTTGGACTCCCTGTCTGTGCTGTACATTGCTGACACTTAAATGGTCTCTCTCCCCTTGCAAATGTGAATTTACCGACAGGTTTTCACTGGCGGTAATGTCCCGGCATTAATGTTCCAGCGTTAGTGTAGCAGGGGCCTCTCCACGCCCATTCCCTGCCCATTGACCCCCTTCTCTCTGCCTTCTCTCCACCCTGTGGGACAGTTACCGCTGCCAGTAACATTACTGCGCGTTAAAAGTACATCAGGTAACGTTACGGCGTGGTAACGTTACCAATGCTACATTACCATGCCTTAGTAAACATACCCCTAGGAGTGTATAGCCCCCCAAAAAATATTTTATTTATTTTCCCAAGTCATTTATGATTTATTTCTTTTTTTTCTGTTTTTTGTTTTGTTTTGTTTCAGGGCAGTTCCATCAGCAGTGTATATTATTGCACAACAGGTGCCTTTTGAGCACTTCAATAGGTGCCTATTGCAGAGTACTGCACACAACTAGTGTCCAAATTTGACTGGTACAACTAGTAATACAAGAAAAACACAAAGGGTTGTTTTTTTTCCTGTCATTTTGGGTTAAAAACTATATGAAATGACATAGCAAATGCCATTGTTATTTCCCACATCATTTCAAATTAATGTACATCCCAACAGGATTCCTTTCCAAGTAAATGCATTAATAACTTGATGCTCATTGAATGGGGCAAAGCAGCCCTAATAAATATATGAACACTTGAAGCCACTGACAAAGGAGCAAAACAGTTTCAATAGTGCCATTTGCACCCCAAGTCACTGGAAGAGGGGCAAAGCAACAGTAACAGTGGCATAAAGACTCCAAGGTCATTCAACTCTGGCCCAGAACCCTTCAAACAGCATCAGATGTTATCATTTATATTGGTGCTTCAGCATGAGCTGTCTCCCTGCCTGTTGGGCCAGTCACCGGCTTCATGGAACTTTAAACGGCAGTGCTCTTTGGCATGCCTGCACCTAAGGGCCCGTGCCTAAGGGCCATGCCAAAGGATCCTTGGGCTTGACCCTTAGGCAAGGAACAAAGTTTGAAGTACACCAGACTAATCCATTCTTCAACAAAGACAGCAGAATCCTCTCAGCCATGAGGTCATAACATCGGATGTCTGCAACTGAAACTGATGTAATCTATAGGATTTATATACTACTTTTGCTAGCTTATACTGCTATTGTTATTGCTTGCTGCTGTGTGACTGTCCCCTCTACAACTTTTCCCTCTCTATCTCTGGGTCCCTTCCTGTCTCTAGGATGTAACACCTGATGCAAATTGTCCTTTTTATCTTTGTTCACCTTCTTATGGCTTTCTCAATCCCAGTTCTATGGGATAATAGTCCATTACTCCAGCACAGTTCATTGGCTTATCCTCATACTCCCATTCCTTGCCATACTGCTACTGGCACTCATGGCCCTCTGAATCCAACTTTGACTGGTACACCATTGATTTTGTCATGTGCTTTCATGAACTGCAGCTCAATATGATCTAAATTGGCGTTAATTTATGACCTAATCCTTGATCAGTCTTTGGATCTATTATTTTTGACCGAAACATGGACACGGGAGGGAGAAGAGGCTTATTTATATCAATATGTACTCCCTGGTTTGACCTATCTGTCTCCCATTTGTCTAGAACAGGAGGTGGGGTGGCTCTCCTGTTTTGCCAGTCACTTGGGATCGTTGAACTTCCCTCTTCCACTCAGCATTATCCCAAATTCCTTTTAGCACACATCCCCCCACCATATGATCTTACTCTACTTTTGTCTACTTATGTACCTCCCTCTTTGTCATCCTCCTACCCTCTCTGGGATCTGTTGGTAGCTACATTGACTGAGGTTTCCACAACTTATTCTTCTCTTCTCATTTTGGACAATTATAACTTTCACATACATAATCCAAATAGGCCATGAGACCATCACTTTCTTTCACTCATCTCAGACCTGTCATTGCGATAACATGTTCTGTTCCAGACTCATGTTGGGGCAAACACTTGATCTCATTATGAGCTCTCCCTCTACTACTACCACAGTGACATATTTTTCTCCAATGCCATATCCGTAGACTTAACATTTGTTTGTGCCTTTTCAATTGTCATGCCCACCCAAATCCTTATCAACAGCATCTTCAGTTTTAGACTCAGCGAGTGTCACTGTTATCTGGAGATCAATTACTCCTAAGACCTTCTTGATATTTCCCTCCACAAATTCTCTTTACCCTGACTCTTTTGAGATGAACAAGTGTATTTTTGAATACTACCCTTTGGACCACCTTAGATATGCTTGCACCCCTTCGTCACTGCAATGATCGACCATCCACTCATAGGAACTCATGGTATCATTCAGGACTTCAGCTCTTACATTGGCAGCTTCGTAGGACCGAACATCTTTAGCATCAGAATCCCACCAATGGCAGTGGTTTATGGACCGTTATCCAGGAACCCATCCAAACTTTTTTAAACAAAGCTACACTGACAGCTTTTATCACATCCTCCGGTAATGGATTGCAGGGATTGATTATGCGTAGACTAAAAAAATATTTTCACCTAGAAGACCCAAATGGGTTAAACTGTAGCCGCATTGCAGGTTCCCTAGTCTGTCCACAGTCTGATGGCATAAAAAAGGGACCTACATTTACCTGTTCCACTCCAGTCAGTAATTTAAAAAACATTTATCATATCTCCCCTCAGCCCTCTCTTCCCCAGGTTGATGAGCCCCAACCTTTTTAGCCTCTCAACAAAGGGGTATTCTGCCATCCACAGAACCATCTGTGATATTCGTCATGATCCCACAGTGACAGTGGCAGCACACAGTCCTGCTACTGCTGCAGAAAGGCAATGTGCCACATAGGGTGGTCCAAAGGTCATGGCACCCCAGGTAGTGATCTAGGCTGTCTCCCCCCCACCCCCCCACACACTGCCGCAGAACCTAGCTATGGTGGAAGAGGCCAATAGTGCCAGATGCTATAGCCCTCCAGGTAGCTGGAGAATACAGATGCCTGGCGAAATACTACAGCAGTGGCTGCCAACCTCCCCCACAAGTCTTGAAGGACAAGAAAAAGGAACTGCTACTTCTGGAGAGAAATCTGCAATTGTGAGTATATGTTGTTGTTGTTAAGTGCCGTCGAGTCTGAGTCGACTCATGGCGACCCTCTGGATAGCTATCCTAAATTGTGTTCGGTCTTCAGTCAGGCGGCTCATTGATGACAGACTGGTACCCGTAGCTGCTGTTATTGTAGCGATCCATCTCATTGCTGGCCTTCCTCTTTTGCGTTGACCTTCTATCTTGCCAAGCATGATGTCTTTCTCTAATGATCTCTCTCTTCGCATGATGTGTCCGAAGTATGAAAGTCGAAGTCTTGTCTTGTCATATACTTCGGGGAATTTTTGAAAAGGACTTCTTTGTATTAAAGCTAATTAATCTGTGAACCCAGTGTTTTTTGTTAAAACAGTCAGGGCCTAGTAGCAGCAGTTTAGGTTTAACTTTAAAACACAGAAGAGAACTTTCTGGTTACATTTCATACCCAGCAGAGAGCTTGTAGTTTAAATTTAATTGTCACTCAGGGCCTAGTATCAGCAAAGTACTTTCAGTTTAAATTTAAAACACAAAAGAGAGCTTTCTGGTTAAATTTGGAACCCAGCAGAGAGCTTGTAGTCTAAATTTAATAGTCACTCAGGGCCTAGTATCAGCAAAGTACTTTTATTTTAAATTTAAAACACAGAAGAGAGCTTTCTGGTTACATTTAGAACCCAGCAGAGAGCTTGAAGTTTAAATTTCATAATAAGTCCAGAGCCTAGCAGCAGCAAAGAGCTGTAATTTAAATCAAATCAGAATATAACGTGGCATAAAGGGTAAAAAACAGGGTCAGTACACTTTGAGCATCAAATAAAGTCTTCAAGAGACCTTTACAAAGAGACCTTCTACCTAGGGGGAAAGAGACCTGTGAAACCTTTTCAATAGGTGTTAACACCAGGTGGCAGGTCAAAAGGCCATTTTGAAAGACTCCTTCTATCCAAGCAAGGACTGTTAATCACCCAGGAAGTTGGTCACAACTTACCTCAGCAGCACAGGACAGGGTACTGTGTATCAGCCCTCTTTTAATAAGTGTTATTTCCCTCCCTCCCTCCCCAACACCCACCCATCCCTGGGATAATCGTAGCTTTATAGGTACTTACACATCTTAAAGGAAAGGAGGTGCTCTCAGGTGAAGCTCATTATCCAAATCAGTCATACACTAAGGACCTGAGATAAATTAAGGTATATTAAACATATTAGTACAGTTTTATTAGTATAAATATCCATAGCAACCCTTAGTAAGTAAAGAACTTAAAGATCTAAACACAAACTTAAAACTAAGATGCAGTCAACAGTCTAGCAGCAAGATGGGGGCTTTCTAGTCTTTTGCATTGAGTGTCACATGTATGATTTTCTCCCAGTTGGTGAGAGGACTTATGTGTGCACTAGGTGCAAGGAGCTCTTTGCTCTCAGGGAACGAGTCCGTTCTCTAGAGGCTAGAGTAGCAGACTTGGAAGACATAAGAAAGACAGAGAGGTGCATAGATGAGACCTACAGGAATATAGTCCTGAAGTCCTACCTCCAGTCTGGCAGCAACCCTGTTGCCATGGAGGAGAGAGGTCACGTGACAGGAGAGCATTACCCATGGTGTGGCAGGAAGTGATCCTGTAACTAGGACCTGTCCTCCAGGTGATGTAAAACCCTCTCAACCGAGGAAGTTTCTCCAGGGCTATGTGCCCATGAGGGAAGGGTTAGGATAGCCGTTATAGTTGGTGATTCGATCATTAGGCATGTAGATAGCTGGGTGGCTGGTGGACGTGAGGATCACCTGGTAACATGCCTGCCTGGTGCGAAGGTAGCGGACCTCACGCGCCACCTAGATTAGGTCTTAGATAGTGCTGGGGAGGAGTCTGCTGTCTTGGTACATGTCAGTACTGTGATAAGGAAGCTTATCATAGCTCAGGAAGGAGCTATAGAAAAGGTGAAGTGACTCTGAACAAGCAACCTGTCAGTTATGGTAGAAATAAGAAAACAGAATTTTACCATAAAAGACTACCAGTCCCAGAATGCACCAGGTTTCCAACAGCCATTAGAGGAGCTGAAGTGGGAAAACGTGTGTTCAATCAGGAGGGCTATGAGGTAATCCCTAAGCACTCATCTCAAAGGGCAGGGCCTGATTCAGCACAGCTGCGCTGTATTAGGGGGGAGCACTCATCTAAGCAGAATAAGAGTAGAGTTTATTCTACAGATGACCATCCTCATGATCACCTTGCATATCCAGAGAAGGATCATCAGTTTCATCTGAAGGATCATCAGAAGCAGAAGCCAACCCGACGGACAGAGAGGGAAAGAGACCCTCTGGAAGAAAGAGGAGAAAAGCCTTTGAGAGGTCTAGAAGAGTCCAAAGCAGTACGTATACTGGGAGGTATTCCAAGGGCCAGCATACACCATTGGACTGGGGAAAGCCAGAGGAATGGTGCTGCAGAGCTAGGAATCTCCAGAGGGTACCTATGAGGGAGACGGCTGCACGTGGAAGGGACCCTAGGACCCGTGCCAGAAGGTATGTGAAGAGAGATCCAGTGTCCAGGGATCTGGATTGGAAGGCTGGACATAAGAACTGGACTACATACTGGCCAGGCTATATAGAGAGGAACTCTAACAGCAATGGAAGCTCAGGTATGAACACTGATCTATGCCCTAGCTATAACCTTGAAAGACAGCAGGGAAACAAGTATTCTCCTGAAAGTGCTCCATTGAGAGATTCATCTGTGCCAATCCATGATATTGAACCCATGCTTGTTGAACAAGGGGGAATAATAGCAGATGAAGATCCTGTTTATATGGACTGCTCTCTATCTAAACTCCGTTGGTAACTTTCTGTTATAAAGTACAGCAACCATCACAAAGAAATACAAATTTGTTCTTTAATCTACTCAGAAAAGCTCCTGAAGCAGGATTTGACCCACACAGTAGAAAGCAAGCCAGCTAAGGGGTTTCAGCTGGTAACTGCTAGCAATCGAGCCTCACCTAATTGCTTGTGAGCTAGGAGAGAATCACTTCTGAATCTGTGTGGGAAGTAATCAGAAGTTAATCTGAAAAGAACAGTTTGTTTCTTGCTTTGTGGCTTTTCATTTGTTGTTTTCCTGATTTTGACTTTGTTTTTCCAAGTTAACACTGAAAGCAAGTTACCTGATTTTATGTGCTACCAAGCATATCTGTGTTGGGAGAAATAACCCCATAAATAAATATCTTATTGGCTTTACCCATGAGCACAGCTAAATTATTGTCAGCAGTTGTGTCTGGTGTGAATGAACTACATTGCCCACAATACCTTGTAAATCATATAGATATATGCACTTGCCAAGACTGTGAAGATTCTCACCCAGGCAGCCGTCTGACAGTACCAATAACATAGGAAAATGTGGTAGGGAGGTTCTGGAGGCTAAATTTAGGCTTTTAGGTAGGAAGTTGAAATCCAGAACTTCCATGGTAGCGTTCTCCGAAATGCTTCCCGTTCCACGCTCAGGACCCAAAAGGCAGGCAGAGCTCCAGAGTCTCAATGTGTGGATGAGGCAATGGTGAAGAGATGAGGGGTTTGGATTTGTTAGGAAATGGGGAACATTCTGGGGAAAGGAGGGGCTCTTCCGAAGGGATGGGCTTCACCTTAACCGGGATGGAACCAGGCTGCTGGCATTAACCTTTAAAAAGGAGATAGAGCAACTTTTAAACTAGATAATAGGGGAAAGCCGACAGTCGCATAAGAGTGCATGGTTTGAAAGAATGTATCCATGAAGGATATTACCAAAAGCAGAGAGGTTCCAAAAAAGAGTAAAGTAGCCCAAATGCCCTCGAGTATGGAGCAGACAGAGCTTAAAGATCCCAAATTACCCATGCCTACCAATAGCCAGATTAATATGAATAAAATACAGTCTCTAAAATTCTTGTATACAAATGCTAGAAGTCTAAAAAATAAGATGGGAGAGTTAGAATATATAGCACTAAATGAGAGGTTAGATATGATTGGAATATCAGAGACATGGTGGAAGGAGGACAACCAGTGGGACACAGTGATACCTGGGTACAAACAATATTGTAATGATAGAGCTGTCAAATTGGTGGAGGGGTTGCACTCTATGTTAGAGAGGACATTGAGTCAGAAAGGATTAAAGTTTTGCAGGAAACAAAATTTGCTGTAGAATCTCTATGGATTGAAATTCCATGTAAAAAGGGGAAGGTGATGGCAGTGGGGGTGTACTATCGACCACCTGGACAGAATGACCAAATGGATGATAAAATGCTCAAAGAAATCAAGGAAGCTAACAAACGTTACAGCGCAGTAATAATAATGGGTGATTTCAATTATCCCGGTATCGACTGTGTCAGTGTCACAGCAGGACATGCTAGGGAGATAAAGTTCCTAGATGAAATAAATGACTGCCTCTTGGAGCAGCTGGTTCATGAACCAACCAGAGGGGAAGCCATATTAGACCTAGTCCTTAGTGGAACACCAGATCTAGTGCAAGAGATAAGGGTGTTGGGGCTACTTGACAATAGTGATCATAGCATGATCTCATTTGATTTAATTAGTGGAGGAGGGACAGTAAGGAAATCCACACTACTATCTTTTAATTTTCGAAAGGGAGACTATGATAAAATGAGGAAAATAGTTAAGAAAAAACTTAAAGGAGCAGTTGCAAAGGTCAAAGACTTACATCAAGCTTGGGTGTTGTTGAAAAATACTATCTTGGAAGCCCAGACCAGCTGTATTCCACGCTTTAAGAAAAGTGGAAGGAAGTCCAGAAAACGACCAGCATGGTTTAAAGGTGAGGTCAGAGAGGCTGTTGTTGCCAAAAAAGCATCTTTCAGGAAAGGGAAAAAAGAGCCAAACGATGAAACCTGGAAACAGCACAAGCACTGGCAAGTCAAATGCAAAGCATTGATAAGGCAGACAAAGGCAGAATTTGAGAAGAAGCTTGCTGCGGAAGCAAACACGAGAGACTGAATGAATTCTTTGCTTCAGTGTTTATTGAGGAAGATGTAGGGATGTTACCCATGACTGAAGTGGTATTTAAAGGTGCGGAAGAATTGAAGGAAATATTGATACATCGGGAAGATGTATTACAACTATTAGATAAACTGAAGAGTAGCAAATCACCTGGGCTAGATGGTATACATCCAAGGGTGTTGAAAGAACTGAAATATGAGATTGTAGACCTGCTATTAGTAATCTGTGAACTTTCATTAAAATCATCTGTAATAGCTGAAGATTGGAGAATCACCAATGTAACGCCAATTTTTAAAAAGGGTTCCAGGGGTGATCTGGGAAACTACAGACCGGTGAGTCTGACGTCAGTACTGGGAAAAATGACAGAAACCATCATAAAGAACAAAATTACTCAGCATGTAGATTGTCATTGCCTAATGGGAGACAGCCAACATGGCTTTAGACAAGGAATATCTTGTCTTACTAATCTGTTATGTTTTTTTGAAGGTGTGAATAGACAGGTGGACAAAGGTGAATCAATTGATATAGTGTATCTGGACTTTCAGAAAGCCTTTAACAAGGTACTATTGTGGATCAGGAACTGGTTAAAAGATAGAAAGCAGAGGGTAGGGCTAAATGGCCAATTTTCCCAATGGAGAAAGGTGAATAGTGGTGTACCCCAGGGATCTGTGCTGGGTCTGCTGCTTTTTGACATATTCATAAATGACCTGGAAAAGGGAATAACGAGTGAGGTTATCAAATTTGCAGGTGACACAAAACTATTTAAAGTTGTTAAAACCCAAGAGGATTATGGAAAATTGCAAGAGGATCTTGATAAATTGGAAGACTGGGCATCAAAATGGCAGATGAAATTTAATGTGGACAAGTGCAAAGTTATGCACCTAGGGAAGAACAACCCAAACTATGGTTACACGATGCAAGGTTCCACATTAGGAACCACCACCCCGGAAAAAAGATTTAGGCGTCATTGTGGTTAACATGTTAAAACCCTCGGCCCAGTGTGCAGCAATGGCTAAGAGAGCAAATAGAAAGCTAGGTATCATAAGGAAAGGAATGTAAAAAACCCCAAAAGATATTATAATGCGTCTATATCGTTCCATGGTGAGACCGCACCTTGAATATTGTGTGCAGTTCTGGTCGCCATATCTTTAAAAGGATATAGTGTTATTAGAAAAGGTTCAGAGAAGAGCCACCAAAATGGTAAAGGTGATGGAAGGATACTCCTATGAAGAAAGGCTAAAAAGGTTAGGGCTCTTTAACCTGGGAAAGAGATGACTGAGGGGAGATATGATAGAAGTCTATATATTAATGAATGGAGTAGAACGGGTAAACGTAGATCGATTGTTTACATTATCAGACTATAGAAAGACTAGGGGACATGCAATGAAGCTACAGGGTAAGCTATTTAAGACTAATTAAAGAAAATATTTTTTCACTCAACGTGTAATCAAACTCTGGAATTTGTTATTGGAAGATGTAGTAAAGGCTGTTAGTGTAGCTGGGTTTAAAAAGGTTTGGACAAGTTCCTGGAGGAAAGGTCCATAAACCATTATTAAGAAGGGACCCAGGATATCAATGCTTGACCCATTACAAGCATTTTGGAACCTGTGACATTTTGGGAAACTGCTAGGTATGTATGACCTAGATTGGCCACTGTTGGAAACAAGATACTGGGCTTGATGGACCTTGGTCTGACCCAGTATGGCATATCTTATGTTCTTAAGATGTATCAGTGACAGGTGGTGATGGGGCCCCTTCATGGGCAGCTGGTGGTGAGGCTGCATGGCTGTCATGTGTTCCCCTGCCCCCCCCCCCTCCCATCTGTATCTTTTGCCCAAGCATCTGCCAAACTCGCGTGTTTAACATGCTAGTACTGCAACCACCACCACTGACAGTGGACATGTCTGCATGGTGGGGTGTTGGTGGTGGCATGGGAAGTGGCACCAGCCTTCAGCAGACAGAAGCCTTATCCTGATTGTGTGCATCTTGTGTGTTGCAGCATGTGCCAAAGGTCAGCTGAAGAGAAGCATGTCAGCATGTTGATATGTGTGGAAGGTCACAGGTTCAGGTCCCTGCTGGGGTTTCTGTATTGCACATTCCTATGGAGAAAGTTTAGCTGATAATGTAAGTACAGCTCCAGCATGTGCAGCCCTCAAGAAGTGGCCAGCAAGTATAGAAACACCCACCATGAACACTGACATGCTCCACTATCCACAGCTGGTTGGAGCTTAACAACAGATGGTAATATAGCACTTGCAAAAAGTGCACGTTATCAGTCCTTGAGCTGACATTTAGACAGGAGTGTCAAGCAGGAATGCCAACCATCTCCACTTTTGCTTCGTACACCAATGAGAGTGTATGTATGTGTGTATGGCTCCCCTTTGTCCTTGGCTTTCTGTACTGCATTTTGTCTCACATTGGGGTATTTTTACTAAACTGCGGTAACGTTACATAACGCACGTTATGTAACGTTAACGATCGTAAAGATCCGCGGCGCGGTAAAACACCGTAGAAGGTGGAGAGAGGGCGGAGAGAAGGGGTCAATGAGCTGAGTGTGGGTGGGGAGAGGCCCCTTTCACACCAACGCGCTGATCTGAAGAGCTGAATCCTAACGCGATTGAAAACCTGCCGTTAGATGCACATTTGAAGGGGAGAGAAACCAGTTAAGTGTCAGCAATGTGCAGCATAGGCAGGGAAACCTACAAAAAGTGATAAGTGTGATACATGTGCACAGAAGAAGGGGGCAGATAAACATTGAAAATGACCTCAACAAACCAGAAAAAAACCTAAACAAGCTGGCCAATAGTGATAATATTGGGAAACAGCAAAAAACACTACCGAGAAAGCTCCCAAAAAAATATATTAATTGTGGAAGGGTCTATGCTCTGTCCAACGAAAAGGTGAATGATCCCACAGTGAAATAGCGCTGATCAGGGCTGTCCCTTGTTATTGGACAGGTGTCCTATGGCGTGCACATGTTGCGCACAGCAGGGTGGGCATGTTGGAATGGGCAACTGAACAGATGCTGCAAAAGGGGATACAGAGGGCCGCAGGCGGCACATGCTGTGGTGCAGCTGGGCCACAGTGCAGACTAGGGTGATACCTAGGTGGCCCATATGAATGCTGAAACAGCAGAGCAGCCAGACAGCAACTGATGAAGGCCCAACATGGGCACGACTGTGTTTCCCACAGTGTCACAGAGGATAGTACCCAGCAGCTACCCCCAAGGGCACAGAACAGTGGCAGGCGGTGCTGGGGGGAAGCGTGGACGTCTGTGCAGGCACCCCTACCCCAGAACCCGCACCATAGGCAGCCACCTACCCACACACTGGATGGCCTGAGACTGCGCACCACCAGCACCACCAGCAGAAGGGCATGGCAGCATGGTGGCGGAGGAGTGCTGGTGGTGGAGGGGGCAGTGGCAGCTGGCCGCAGCAGACCATGGCCTAGCCCCGTTTAGGAGGATGCCATGCACTGCAACAGACAGGCTCCGTCTGACAAACTGTCATGGTATCTCCAGGGAATAGAACTGTCTCTGTGGCAACACAGTGGTGCAGTATACACAGCCAGTGTGCTCAGGAGCAGAAGGTCACAGGTTCAAGTCCCAGCTGTGGTACCTGCCAACCCTGTCCCCATATTTTACCCAGTAATAAACCGTGGTAAGAAAGACAGAACCTTTATTTCAGATAACAGAAACATGCCTGGGACACCTACATTTTACCCTACAGAGCACAGACACCCTAAACAGGCGCAGTACCTACAGCAGAGTCTCCTAAATGCAGTCCTGGAGGGTCAAACACCATTCAGGTACCATGCTGTCACTAATAAAGATGCCTGTGCTGCATTTCTATGCGCCGCCCCCATGGTATGCAGATATCTGCCATGCATATTCATGAGGGACAGCATGAAAACTCAAACAGTGTGTGGCCCACCAGGACCAGAGTTGGGAACCCCTGCCCTAGAGCAGTGGCCAACAGGGCCAGAAACACCCGCACCCACAGGCCCCATTAACCGAAGCCTCCAGGAGAGGCAGGATGTTGGGCCCTGTGTGCATCTCCCAATACTAGCATGTGCATATCTTAGGAATGCCACCCTAAACCTGGGAATACGGTACACAGCTATCAAAAGGTTGCTATGATTACTGGCAGATAGCAATTCCAAAGTTAAATACAAATTTCTGAGTGAGCTGCATCATAGCAACCTTTCTGATGCCTGTGGTGTGTGCTACAGGTATTGTGTCTGACAGTGTTTACCACCCCGGGGAGTGACCCAAACAGTATTGCGTACCATAGCCATGCCTGCACTGTGCCCAGGACTGGTGCGGTGGCCAGGGCTGCCAAACACCGCTATAGTTGCACAATTCTTGCATAGGTGTGGGGAGTATGTGTCTGTCTATCCAGTGTGTGGTGGCTGCAAACACCCTCCACAGCCCACACTGCTAGCACTGTTGCCTGTATTGGCCTGCCAATGTGCATAATGAAAGCAAGGTACTGTGGGAATAGCCTGGATAGGGTGGCCTGGCCTGGATTCATCTGTACAGAGCATAGGGCAATGGCTGGGACATTGTCGTGCCCGGCCACCACCTGCACGGACAGGGTGGCCACAGCATGTCCTGCTGGGAGGTCACTCTCAGCCTGACTGAGCAGTGACCATGGCATGGCTGGGTTCCCCTATAGTGCTATACAGTGTTTCTCGTAAGTAATATATATGGGTTCTGTTATCTGGGGCTCAATCACAGACCTATCTGCTTGGTGGTTATGTGCACATCCCAGGTTTGGGTGCACACATTCCCTCCAGGAACATGCGCTATGGACTAGCTAGCAGGCTGTCTGCAGTTAGTATTTGTGTGGCTGGAACATCTTGCAGGATGCAGTGGCTGGTGACTCACTGTGCTTGCTGCTGGAAAACTTCAGATGGTGGTGGGCGCAGCTGTGCATTTCCAGGGTGACTGTCTGTCTGCCATTGCCCTATTTATGGATGCGTACAAATCTGCATTGACTGCTCTGTAAGGTATCCTACCACCAGCTGGACTGTGGTTGATGGTCCCCTCTACTGTCACCATTGCAGGGGGGGTACATTGTGGATCTGTTGGTAGGAGATTCCGTCCCCAACCCTGAGTCACAGAGGATGGATGGAGGTGGGGAAGAAAGAATCCGCCTGTGGGTCCAACTCCCCCCTTCATCTAAATCATGTGACCATGAAACCCACACAGGGTATGCACTATTCTGGGTGCATCATAGTCCACAAGAGTGAGATGTGAAATACAGATGGATACAGGCATATCCTAGGTGTGTCTGCAAGGACCACCTATCACACACTGGCACTGATGGGGACCTGCAGTATAGCCTGTCTCAGCAAAGTCAGGTGCTGTGGAAATGGTGCTGGGCATCCCACCTCACCTTCAGGGTGAGCTCAGGACCCGCACACTGTGACGGTCTGTAGCTACTCTGTGCCAGTAACACACACAGTCGGTGCCCCCTACCAGGCTGAGGTGCTGTGGGGGTGCACATGGTTAGTACCCCCTACCAGGCCAAGGTGCTGTGGGGGTGCATACCCCATCTTGTGGTCATCTATAGACTGCTGATCTGCATGTGCAGTGCACCATGGGTATGGGTGGGTTAACCCACATCCTGGTATCCACAGCAGACAGTTTGTGTGGTGACCTGACATCCTTCAGTAGCCAGGCAGGGGTTTGTTAGTAGCACTGGAAATGTAGCCCACTAGTTACTTCACTGCCTGTGGGGCCAGAGGTCATGGGTTTGATCCCACAGTGGGGTTATTTGGTAGGGCTGTCTGTGGCATTTTCTTTTTTAAATTTAAATTGGTTCTGCCAGCACAGACACCTTCACAGTGCTGTCTCCTTACGGTGCCTCATCAGGCGCCCTATAAAGCGCCCTCTAGGGCGCCCTGTAAAGCACCCAATAAGGCATCTTATGGGGCGCCCCATAGGGAACATTATAGGTTGTCTTGGTGGACAGTGCACTTAATAATGTGCCCTCTGGAGTACCTTATAGGGCGCCTTATGCGGCACCTTAGGTTATGGCCCTGTGAGGGTGTGTTTGCTGGCAGCACTAATTAAATTTACAAAACAATATGCTTCAGACAGCACTGATTTGAAGTAAAAGCTAACGTCTCAGCCAGCTTTACTCATTGGACCTACAGGGGGATTGAACTCACATCCCCTGCATCATCTGTCAGTGTATTAACCATTGTGTTACAGCTCTAGATACCTTACTAGACACCTTATCAAATGCCTTATGGGCGCCGTACAGGGCGTCTTGCGTGGCGCTTTACATGGCACTTTGTAATGCTCGTTAATGTATGGCGCCTTGTAACACGCGTTATCGGTACCAAAAACACGCGTTATCCGTAATGATGCACCGCCCATGTCCTTATTTGGGATTTCTGCCTCTACCGCGGATCCTAACGTGATTCACATTACCACAGTTTTTTCCAGCCTGTTTGGAAAATGTGAATAAGGTGAAGCAGAGGATTGTGGGTATCATCTGAAACAGTGCAGGTTGGCCTGGATGTGTCTGCCACAATGGTAGGGTCACTGGCTGAGATGCCAATGTGCCCATCTGCCACATGCATTGCCTGGTTGGCCACTGTATGTTTTGCTGAGATGGCACTCTCACTATGACCAAAAAGTGACCATGGCAAGGCTATGTATCCACATAGCTCTGTTTGGCTTTAGTGTTGTGGATGCATTCTCTTACTGAGGATGCTAATCACTCAGTAAATGGCTTGCTGGTTGTCAATGCTGCGTCTATCAAGATAGAGTGTTCATGGTCACACTATGCACTTATTATGTATGCTGATTAGCAGACCTGCTGTAGTTGGTTTGTGCTTGGCTGACACAGCCCAGAGAAGGGCAATGGGACAGTATTTTGCAGGTGCTGTAGTTAACTCTTAGTCCTCAATGGGGTCCTAGCAGGACAGTAGTCATAGCTCCACATCAGCCTATATATCCCCACTTCAGTGGTGTCCATAGTAGCAGCATATCAACACTATCTACCAGCCTACACTGTTATCAGAGAGTGATGTCTAATATGGGCAGAGTACAGGCTAAGCTGCTGTTGTCACCATCACCTATAGCATGCAGGAAGCCAAGGCGAAAAAGCATAACACATTGCAAACAATATCTGCCACATACTAGCAGTGACGTGGACTGGCAGCAGAGACCATCTTTAACACTGCAAGTTTAGTAGGCCAGGTGCTGAGCACACCTCCTCACCCTCAGGGTGACAGCTGAAACCACTCTGCAGTATGGCTTGCTGTTGTTATGTGCATATTGCACATACAGCCAGTGTGTCTTAGTGAGTTGATATGCTAGATCATTGCCTTCTCCATTAATTTTTCAGCAGCAGACCGCTTTTTTGCATCTGTAGTGCCTCATAGGTAGTGGAGAGCCCAACCTATACCTGCAAAGACAGCAAACAGTTTGATAAGAGCTCTACAGGGTATATAGAGCTATGTGGAGGTGTAGTCTACTGACTGATGCAATGTTTCTATGGTCAAAGGCCCAGGGTTTTATTCCCACTTGTTCATTTTGTGCCTGGGTGCACTTGCCCATCTCGCATAGTCCTGGCTGTTCTGTGACCTGCAGACAATCATTCTTCTACATTTCTATGCATTATAGTGACACATTGGGTAGCCCAACATAGCATTCCCCATCATGGACATCTGTGAGCATGGCTTTAGTGGCTCTGCCATGGCGCATTGCAGTGGGTCAGTGATGTATACGCAGCAGATGTCTGGGTCAACTGGTATAGATGTATTTCTGTTTTGCCATCATTGTGACCTCCCAGCTTTACGTAAATAGGATATATCTCATATATTCAGGCATCTAACACTCATTGCATAGCAATCCCCTGCACTATTCTGCCATCATTACTTGCCCCACATGGGGAAAATGGGTTCAACTTTTCTCTTTCTATCATGCCACTCTGTCAGGTGTATTGTCTTGCAGTTGCACAGGCTGAGGCACCAGTCCCACCCGTACAAATGGTGTTTCATGTACCCCATGACACTTCTACTTTTGGTTCACACATACAAAATGCTTTTGGCTTGTATGATCTCATACATCCACTCACCACACAAATTGCAAACACTCTGCTTGGAAGATCCATGGCACAGCTCTGCACCTGCCATTGGACCATCAGGGATATTCATGGTGGGGCAGCTTACTAGTAGTAAGCTGCCTCACCATGGCCATCAGGGGTGATTTGCAGCAGTTAGCCATATCATGCACACGTCTCCTGTGACTGCTCCAAATGAGCACTCATGGGCAATCCTCCTTTTGCTGCCCCGATCAGGAACACGCTGCCTCCACTCAGACACTGTCCTGGCCTATGGCATGCCACACACTGATAGTACATCTGGATATATGTCCATACCTCACAGACACTATAATATAACTTACGGCATGTTGTATGCTTTCAGGAGCATCTAGGACTGCACGTCTGTCACAGCGCCCCCCTCCCCCACTGCTGCATCACCTCCGCTGACTCTGCTGCCACAACCACCCACCTGTGACACTGCCAACACCCACTACCAGCATCACTAGGCAGCCGCCTATCTCGCCTAGTCAACAGCACAGGCCTGCTGTATGGTCAAACATGCTCATCACACATACTTCCACATAGCCAGGCATCTGGTGAATCAACTCCATCAGCTACCAATTGTGTTTGCATCCATGCCTTCTCCAGTGGCTTCCCTGCCCCCTTTCAACATTTTAGAGGCTTTCCTGCATGCAAGACACCTTAACGCAGCATGTACTTTTACTGCCCGCTAAGTGTCCTCTACCACCCCGTAATGTCCTATTACCGCCCGCTAAGAGTCCATTAGCACCCCTTAACGCAGCACATTCTGTTACCGCCCGCTAAGTCTCTACTAGCACCCCTTAATGCCGGAACGCCTCTAACACGCCCAGCACACTTAGCACACGGTAACCCCTTATCGCTGTCATTACCATATGAAAAAAACTGCTCCTTTACCGCCGTTTAGTAAACATGCCTCTAAAGTTCTAGAGAAATTGGTTTTCCACCAGTTACAGAATCGTCTTGAACTGACCAACTATTGACATCCACGTCAATCTGGTTTCAGGGCAGGGTTTAGCACTGAAACTGTTCTCTTGTCTGTCTTAAGTGAAGTCTGTCAATATCATGACTAAGGTGATGTCTCTCTATTGGTATCTTTAGATCTATCCTGTGCTTTGATTTAGTAAATCACTCTTTTGTACTATCTCGTCTACATTCAGCAGGTGTGTGTGGTACTGTGTTACAATAGTTCCATACATTTCTCTCTGACGTTTTCTCAGGGTTCCACCTCTAATGCATTCCGTCCTCCCTGTGGAATCCCAAAAGGCTCTGTATTAGCTCCTCTTTCATTTAATGTCTTTCTTGCCTCACTTGCCAGTCTTATTCAGGAGTAGGGTATCTCTGCATATTACTATGTGGATGACATCCTATTCTTATACCATACAGACCTGCACAACCCAGATGGCATAAACAACTGACTTACCTTGGTTGTGACCTGATTATTTAATAACTGCCTAAAGTTAAATCCAACTAAAACTTCTGCACTTTGGCGACCAGGTCATCTAAAGTCTCCAAATGTTTCCCCTATCATAGATAGTTATTCTGTTCCTCTCTCCCAGTCACTTCATTACCTTGGAATTATTCTTGATACTCAACTTTCCTTCTGTGATCATATTAATTCAGTTGCGAAAAGGTGCTTCTTTTCTCTTCAGCAAATTCATTCAGTCTGCTCTTGCCTATCTGATGCCTCCTTATACACTTTATTTCTTTCATTGGTAATGTCAAAAATTGACTACTGCACCGTTATTTATGCAGGAATTTCTCAAGCTCAACTCACACATCTGCAAACCATTCAAAATACAGCCATTCATCTGTCCTTTCATGCTACTAGGTTTTGCCATATAACCCCTCTCTTTATTCGCTCTCATTGGTTACCAGTTTCCTACCATGTCAGGTATACATTTCTTGTCCTCACACATAAAATTCTCCATTCTGGGATTCCGGATTATCTGTCATCTCTCCTCATCCCCTGTGCACCTTCCAGAATATTATATAATTCTCTTAGGGCCCGATTCCGTCCAGCACGTAGATCCATCTGAACCAGACGCACAGAGGGGATCGCGATTCTGATCCCGTGGGGCACATCTAGCCCCGCAGGATCAGAATCACAAACAGTTATGTACGTGCAGGCCGGGACTGCGATTCAGTCTGGCCTGCACGTACATGAAAAGCTCAGCTAACTCAGTCAGGGCTTTTAAATGGAGCCGCAGCACCATGGCGTCCCATTGCCATGGCACCTTGGCTCTATTTAAAAGCCATGATGCTGGCTGCCAGCAAAAACTGTCTATTCCCAGCAGCCAAACCCTGATCTGGTCTCCTAAGGCCAGGGTCAGGCTGCAGCAAATGTCCTCTGGCTCCTCCTGCCCCATTCGCGCCCCTGGCACACAATTTAAATACGTCCAGGGAAGTTATTCCACCTCGGAGGTGGCATGACTTCCCCGCCCATATCGCCAGCCCTGGATGTACAGGGCCAACATTGGAATAGGCCCTATACATCCAGGGCCGGCGACCACCCAGAATCTTCCCAGACTCTGCCCCCAAACATCCCCTTCCTCGCCCCCATCTACCTTCCCTGCACAACTGGCGGTGAAGAAGTCACAGCCAGGTGAAAGCACGAATAGCGGGGATGGATGTCTTTTTATCTCTTTGCCATCCCAGGCATACCTCTTTCCCATCCCGATGAAGCCTCCCCATAGGAACAAGGAGTTCATACAGGGAGATTAGATGGGGGTGAGAAGAGGACAGTGTGGTGGTGGAGTTAGGGCAGGCAGTGGGGGGCCATGCCCCGGACATACAGGGCCGATTCTGATGCTGGCCCTGTACGTCTGGGGCTGGCAAACTGAACGGCAAACTTATTCCACTTCTGAGGTGGAATAAGTTACCCTAGATTTTGGCGGACGGCAGGCCCAGGCTGTGGCAAATGGTGGAGGGGGTGCAGAGATTCCCCGCAGCCCGAACCTGGCCATGGGTGGTCAGATCGTGGTTCGGGCTGCAGGGAATGAAAGAAATGGTCAGCGGCCAGGGATTGTGAATGGAGCCACGGTGCCATGGCAACCGAACACCTTTGCACTGCGGCTACATTCAGGAGCCTAAGTTAGCCGGGCAGGAGCCTGTACATGCAGGCCAACCGGAATTGGGTCCAGGTCTGCACGTACAGGCTTAGATGCAATTCTGATCCCGCGTGGGCACATCTAGCCCCGCGGGATCAGAGTCGTGTCTACCTCTGTGCATCCAGTTCCGAATGGACTCACAGAGGCCTGGGATGTACAGAATGGAATAGGCCTCCACGAATCCACTAGACATGCTGCTTCTACTTTCTGGCCCCTTACCTCTGGAATTTGTTGCCAGCTGATATCCGGCTAGAGCTCTCTCATCCCAGGTTCAAAAATGCCTTGAAGACATATTTGTTTCGAGCTGCATTTCAGTTGACCTCTCAGTGACTGTTTTGAGGCTTAGCTCTCCTTCCTTACCCCACTGTCGTTTCTTTTCTATTTTTAATGGAATTCTTTTCTGCTTCTCATATTTCATGGATTATTATGGTGAACCACTCTGGTGTATTGAAGGGCGATATATCAAATTTTAATAAACCATAAACCAGAGTTCATGAAGCAAAGCTGATTATCTAGCAGTAGTGAGGAGTCACAGGATAATGACAGCTTCTCTCCTTCCTGGTCCCACCACTCCAAATTTTCGTATCAGAGAGAATCATGGCCCAGGCATGGAAACAAGAAACCGTCAGAGGTATTCAGAAAAGATCTTATCACAAGGAACTAAGAATGTTGCAATCATTTCCCCAGGGTACAGTAGAGGCAAGAACATCCAAGGCACTGCAAAAGCAGAAAGCTACACTTACAACAGTACAATGAAGACCCGATGCAGCAAGAAAGATCCAAAGAAGGAAGAGGATGAATGATTTCATCAACTCCCAAAGACACTGATTGCAGAACAAGTCAGGAAAAAGAAAGGTACAAAAACAACTAAGAATCTCAAAGTCAGCAGTGTAACTAAGGGGTATGTTTACTAAACCGTCTTAACGTGCGCCCGGCGATAGTGTGCAGACTGCCATAAAAGGAGTGGGCGTTTCAGTGTTAAAGCAGCAAAATGGGAGTATCGCGCGATAACGCGCACTGCTGCGCACATTATCGGGCGAAGCGCCGCTAAGCGCCTTAACACGCGGTAATCTTAAGTAGGCGCCCAGACATGCAAACACAGAAACAGAGGTGTAGTACAATGGTTAATACTCTGACTGATGATACAGGGGTCATGAGTTTGATCCCCCAGTGTGCCTAATGCATAAGGTTGGCTGAGGCATCAGCTTTGACATGTAAGCATTGTTTCTTGAGGCAGTTTATTTGTATTTTAATTATTGCTGCCAGCAAACACACCCTCACGTGCCGTAACCTAAGGTGCCGCATAAGGCTCCCTATAAGGCACTCCATAGGGCACATAATAAAGTGCACTGTCCACCATGGCACCCTATAATGTCCCCTATAGGGCACCCTATAAGGCGCTCCATAGGATACCTTATAAGGCACCTTATATGGACAGTAACCATAAGGTGCCTCAGAAGACGCTTTATAGGGCGCCTTTTGAGGCACCTTATGGTTACAGTACGCTGAGAGTATTTTTTCTGGCAGCACTAATGTACATTAAAAATAGATAACGCTTTGGACAGCCCTATCAAATAACCCCTCTGTGGGTTTGAACCCATGACCTCTGGCTTCACAGGCAGTGAAGTAACCAGTTGGCTACAGCTCTACAGCTGCTAAAAAGTCCCTGGCTGACTGCAGAAGGACTGCATGTCACCACACGAACAGTCTGTTGTGATCACCAGGATAGGGTTAACCCACCCGTACCCATGATGCACTGCACATTCAAATCAGCAGTCTACAGATGAACACAAGATGGGGTATGCACCCCTACAGCACCTTGGCCTGGTAGGGGGAACTGACCATGTGTGTTACTGGCACAGAGTATCTACACACCGTCACATTGTGCGGGTACTGTGCTCACCCTGAGGGTGAGGTGCGGCGCCCAGCACCAGGTCCACAGCACCTTCCATGGCAGAAATAAGTCATGCTGTAGGTGTGTGAGATAGGTAGTTCCTGCAGACACACTTTGGATACATCTGTATTTCTCGGTCAGATTTAGCCCTTATGGACCCATAGACGGATTATGTGCCACCACCCAACCCACCCGCTGAGGGTGGGGAAACAGGGTCTCCCACCAACAGATCCACATTTTACCTCTCTGCACTGGCATCAATTAAGGGTACCATCAACCACAGTCCTGCTGGGGAACAGACACCCTACAAGACAGTCAATGCAGCTCTTTACACATCTATAAAGCAATAGCAGACAGACAATAGGCCCAGAAATGCTCAGCTGCACCCCACCACACACACAAGATGTTCCAGCAAGACACATACCAGCTGCAGACAGTCTGCTAACTAGTCCATAGTCCTGGAGAACATGCATGCACCTAAAACTGGGTTGTCAACATACACACCAAGCAGATAAGGCAGTGATTGGGCCCGAAAAGGGAACCCATAAACATCACATGAGAAAAATAGTATGGAGCACTATGGGGGAACCTAGCCATGCCGTGGTCACTGCTCAGTCAGGGTGAGAGTGATCTCCCAGCAGGACATGCTGTGGCCACCCTGTCTGTGCAGGTGGTGGCCGGGCACTACAATGTCCCAGCCATTGCCCTATGCCCTGTGCAGATGCATCCTGGGCAGGCCACCCTGTCCGGGCTATACCCATGGTACTTTGCTCCTCATTATGCACATTGGCAGGCCAATACTGGCAACAGTGCTGTCAGTGTGGGCTGTGGAAGGTGTTTGCAGCCACCACACACTGGATAGACAGACACACACTCCCACACCTATGCCAGCATTGTACAACTATAGAGGTGTTTGGCAGCCCTGGCCACCGCTCCAGTCCTGGGCACAGTGAAGGCATGGCTATGGGGTCACTCCCCAGGGTGGTAAACACTGTCAGACACAAGACCTGTAGCACATTCCACAGACATCAGAAAGGTTGCCATGATGCAGCTCAATCAGAAAATTGTACTTAACTTCAGAATTGCTATCTGCCAGTAATCATAGCAACCTTTTGATAGCTGTGTACCGTATTCCCAGGTTTAGGATGGCATTGCTAAGGTATGCAAGTGCTAGTATTGGGAGATGCACGCAGGGCCCAATGTCCTGCCTCTCCAGGAGGCATTGGATAATGGAGCCTGTGGGTGCGGGTGTGTCTGCCCCTGTTTGCTGCTGCTTTACGGCAGAGGTTCCCAACTCCAGTCCTGATGTGCCAAAAGCTGTTCAGGTTTTCATGCTGTCCCTCATGAATATGCATGAGATACATCTGCATACCATGGGGGCGGCGCAGAGAAATGCAGCACAGACATCTTTATTAGAGGCAGCATGGAACCTGAATGGTGTTTGGCCCTCCAGGACTGCATTTGGGGGACTCTGCTCTAGGTAATGCACCTGTTTATGGTATCTTTGCTCTGTAGGGTAAAATGTAGGTGTTTTGGGCATGTTTACGTCATCTGCATTAAAGGTTCTGTCTGTATTAGCACGTTTTAGTAGTGGGTAAAATAAGGGGACTGGGTTGGCAGGAACCACAGCTGGGACTTGAACCTGTGACCTTCTGCTTCTGAACACACTGTCTATGTGCACTGCACCACCGTGTTACCACAGAGACAGTGCATTCCCTGGTGATACCATGACTCTTCGTCCAGCAGGGTCTGTCTGTTGCAGTGCATGGCAGCCACCTACACAGGGCTAGGCCATGGTCTGCTCTGGGCAGCTGCCACTGCCCCCTCCACCACCAGTACCCCTCTGCTTCCATGCTGACATGCCCTTCTGCTGGTGGTGCGCAGTCTCAGGCCATCCAGTGTGCAGGTAGGCAGCTGCCTATGGTGCGTGTTCTGGGGTAGGGGTGCCTGCATAGACGTCCACGCTTCACCCCCCTCCAACACCGCCTTCCAATGTTCTGTGCCCTTGGAGGTACCTGCTGGATACTATCCCCTGTGACACTGTGATAGACACACTCGTGCCCATGTTGGGCCCTCATCAGTTGCTGTCTGACTGCTGTACAGTTTCAACATTCCTAAGTGCCACCTAGGCATCTGCCTAGTCTGCACTGTGGCCCAGCTGCACCACAGCATGTGCCGCCTGCAGCCCTCTGTATCCCATTTCCAAGCATCTATCCAGTTGGCCATTCCGACATGCCCGCCCTGCTGTTGCCGCACATGTGCACGCCATAGGAAACCTGTCTGATGGAGAGGAAAACCCTGCAAAGCACAATTTCACTGTGGGCTCATTCACCTTGTATGGGGAAGGAGCATGGACCCTTCCAGAATTCATATCCTTTTTTTGGTGCTTTCTTGGGAGTGTTTTTTGATGTTTCCCATTGAGATCACTATTGCCCGGCTTGGTTATTTTATTTTCCCATTTTCTTCTGTTCATTTTCACTGGAAGGTGGAATTAAAATGGTTTTAATTCAGATTCCATGTTCCTCTTCCCCTCTCAGATTCACCTTTACCCTTAACCAGAAGCAGCTTCTACTCCTCCTTTTCTCAAATTATGATTTCAGATGAGGCATGGCTTCTCTTTTCTCATCGCTAAGTTTTCTCGGGGAAATATTAAGCCATAGCAGTCAGAGTGTTTTTAAACGCCAGCTGCTGTGTGTGAATATATCTGGATATTCAGTGCCAGGATCCAGATAGGGGATGGTACTGAATATCAGAATTTTGTGGTGAGTGGCAGGCACTGTCTAGACAGCGGTGATTTTCAGCCACCATCCAGATAAAGATATTCATGGGCACTATGGAGGTCATTCCAACCCTCGTTTAGCAGGTCTGGACATCCAATCCGGGCATCCAGATCCTCTAAATGCCCAGATCGCACTGGCAGGAACTGAGCTTCCCACACATATAGCCGACTTGGGCGAGGAGCTCTGTTCATGGGTGAGAGGAGGTGGGCCAGGGGAGGACTGAGAGTGGGCAATGGGTGGCAACTGATCCGGGACATATAGGGCCGATTCAGGGTTATGTATGTCCAGGGTCTGCAATCTAGATGAGAGACTTATTTCACCTCAGAGGTGATATAAGTCCCCCTGGAAGTTGGAGATGCTGGAGCCAGGGCACCAAAGGCAGTGAAGGGGTGCAGGGGGATCCCCGCAGCCTGACCCTGGTCATGGAAGGTCAGATTGGGTGTTGGGCTGCAGGAAAAAGAGATTTTAGGGTGCAGCCGGCGATCGTGGCTCCTGCATGGAGCCGTGGTGGTATGGCAACAGGACACTATGCCATCGCCGTTTCCTGCAGGAGCCAGGCTAGGCTAGTTGGGTAAGTGCCAGGACATCCAGGGTGCCTGAATCAGGGCATGTCCTGGACATCCCGGCCTTATGCTGTGATTCTGCTCCTGCGGGAATGTCTAGCCCTCGTGGGAGCAGAATCGAGTGTATCCTCGGGCCATCCGGATGGTCTGGACATCTGGAAGTCCTGGGGACGCACATCTCGGAATTGGCCTCCACCTGGATAGTGATACTGAATATCTCTTAGTGGTGCTTATCAAATGAGCAGATGGTGCTAACCGGGGTAAGTCTCATAAAATACTGTACCCTCTATTTTTAGACAGTGTAAGTATAATACAGTATATCTTATATGGTTTTACTACATTCTTTGTGATGGCATAAACCCGTGTTCTCTTTCATTTATGCATTAATATTAATATCTCACCAAAAGGTTTGGGGTTTACATGGCCAAAAAAAGGTTTGTGTTCCCGTTTTCAGGCTTTTTTTCAGTTTGTTTCACATAATCATTCTTTTGGCACATTATACAGTATGCATGCTAGAACCTTTTAAGTGCAGAAATCATTTTTACATATGTGAATTTCTACGCATATGTGCTTATAAGCAATTTGAGTGCATCTTTAATTTTTAGGCCCCAAATGAATTGAAGGAGGGCTCACAAGTGCACATCCCTATAAAATTCAACTATCTATTTTCTATATGATTCTGCAGCTAAAACTGTTGCCTTGATCATCTCTCGTGGGCAGCCTTTTCAGATCTCTTTAATTTATTTTGGAACATTTTACAGAAATATCAAAGCACTTTAATAGCATGCATAGATAAAGAACTCAGGATAATCTGCTAAATAAACAAGGCTGTTGAACTTATATCAGGGGCAGCAGAACACCTTTTTGGTGGAGGGGCCAAACTAACCAATCTCCAGCCCCATCCCTAAGATTTCCAGATGCTGATGCTGTGTTGAACAAAATATTGCTGGGGTCATGGCCCCTGTGGGCCACATCTTTCTGCTGCTGATGTCAATCCAGAATTTTGATCTTTAGCCATTTAAGTAGGGTCCACAGTATAGATATTCTAGATAAACATTCAGGTTTTGTGCTCCTTTTAATGAATTTTCAGGTCCCTAATCCTCTCCTCCACCTAAGAATTTGGGAAACTAAATAATCATGACTCCAGCAGCACCTCTCCCTGATCAGATTTGTAAAGATGCATAATTGAACATGAACCTCAATATTGAACTATTGAGCTATGGAACACGTTTACAAAATGCACTAAGAAGTTTTGCACCTGAACTAGCACAAGCTGTTAGCGCATGAATACGGAAACTCTTACCTTACTGGCATAAGACCCCGTACTAACTACATGCCGAGGTATGGTATAGAAATTGGGCAGGTGCATGAAGATAAGAGGACTGTTGCTGCAATGCTTCACTTAGATTCTTTACTATGCCGCTGCCATTGCTGCTAAATTATTGGAACTGATAAACCCGTGCTGCTATTATTTTAATTTCCTTTTTCTGGATGCTTCTTTGTCCAACCACCTCAGCCCCCTACTCAGAAGCAGCCAGTGCTGTTTTATCTATTTTCACCATCTATCCCAAGCCACCACTTTCTTCCTTTCCCTCTCTTGCTATTTTATATGAATTAGATTTAGATTCTAATCATGTGATTACTGATCGTTTAGAATAAATGAGCTGGCATTTGCTTCCAAATATGAAAAGCTTGCATGCTCTTATGGGAGCTATGCATTAAGCAGAAATTGTAATTGCACTATAGCAAAGCTGCTATAAAAAAGTAGTAAGCTAATATGCTAATTATGTCATAACTCATTATCAAGTAGTGTAATACTACAAATCTCATTAATAAAAATCATTTAAAATGTGGCTTTAACTAAGCCTAGTTCTTGATTGGATTAAAGAGTTAAAACTTTCGCCATTCATTCCTTGATCCCTTAGAGAGTAACGAGTCAGTCTGCTAGAGATTATGAGATTTACAAGTATAGAGGTATTGCGTGGTAATGAAGTGTATTGAGTGTTTCATCCATACTTTATAGTACCTTAGTTTAGTTGGTAGATTATAAAGCAATGAAAAGATTCTTCCCAGAGTATAAAAAGTGAAATGGTGTCATTAGTGGTGGTAGTATATCTATAAAGGGTTGTCTTTTGTACTTAATGCTTTTTTTTCATATAGAAGGACAAGCGGGGTTGGCCCATCCACTAGGCAAACTAGGCGATTTCTTAGTGTGGCAGACCCTGGTGGGCAGCATCACTAACCCAACCTCCCAGGAAGCAGCAGCTGAACTGCTACTTCAGCACCATGGTGGACTTTAAAATGCCCACGCACGTGTATGCAGTTCCAGCCTGTCGCTCTTGCTCACCCTCCAAGAAAGTTGCTTTGGAGGGGGTGGGGCAGGAGTGACAGGCTGTGAGCACATATGTGCATGGGAAACTTCAGGCCCAATGCAGCGCTGAAGTGGTAGTTCAACCTCCATCACTTCAGCGCAAGGGAAGGTGGCATGGCGGGCTCGACAGGGTGTTTTGGAGGGTGCAGCAGCACAGAGGATCTGCCTAAAGCAGCAGAAACTCTCGTGCCACCACTGGGGACAAGCATCATGTGTTTTTTCCTCTAAGTTGATTGAATGACTGGGAGATCAGGTGCATATTCAATGTACCTGTGAGTAGCAGTAGCATTCTAAAGACCTTTATAGCTGCTTGCCGCTCAAGACCAGCATACAGGCATTAGAACCATTTAGCTGGTACCCTTCAAATATATGCTAACAGAATATAAGATAGTGTTTGAAGAGGATTTGGGAGGAATATAAATGCCTATTAATGACTTCTGTCTTACAACTAGCTGTGATCCAATATGCACTCCATGGAAAAATTGATACTGAACTGTGTTATCTCATCACCTAGAAAATTTTAGATCCAATTTCATATAGCTTATGGAAGACATTGTCACCCTGATGAAGACAAATGACGCATGAAACAGCTCCCATCTTCATTGTCAGTGGCAAATCATCCCTGCCTAAAGAACTATGCAGAATTTCAATAAACCCCTGAGTTGCTGCAGGAAATTGGGGGCTATACTTTTTTGTCTGATGCACAGCAGATAACCAGGGCAGGAGTTAGGGCTAGGGCAGAAGCAATAGCAATTACAGTGTAATTTTATAAGTGGGTGCCCACTTAAAGGGTGAAAGAGATGCCTGCTTAGGCACAATTCTATTATGACATATAAAGTGGAATGTTACAAATGATGCTGAAGATAATCTGGGATGTCTAAGCCACAACACCTGGAAAAAAAAAGGCACATACAAGCTCAGCTACCATTTTGTAAACATGGACATACCCGATATGGACATCTGTAGAGTATCTATATAGACATCCCCAGAATAGTATCATAGACTGCAGACATCTAGAAATAGCTTAATGGCTAGGACCAGGGAAATCAGGGTTTGAATCCCACTGCTGAGTATTGACTATAGTGATGTGCCACCTTCTGTGTGTCTTGAGGGAGCTCATTACCCACTGCAAAATAGGAATTTCTGGCCTTAACACCACAGTGTGTCCTATGGTCACCTGTTCTGTATCCACTAAAATCCAGTAACATGCTATCAACTGTTTCTCAAAAGGGGTATATCTAGACATCACTTCAGGCAGCTTCCTTGTCCAGAATCCTAGAGGCACTTTTTTCTTTCCCTGTTTCTGCCATAAACTCTAGTTAGCATACTGCTCTTGTACTGACACATTGAGCTCATGTTCCCCAGGTTTAATGGGCCATAAATCTAAAACCTGCTGTATAGCTTGCTTAGCCAGTTCAAAAGCCTGTTGCTGCTCATCTCCCCATTCAAACTCATATCTCTTCCTGGTTACCTTATACAAAGGTGAAAGTATTTGACTCAAATGAGAAATGTGCTGTCTCCAAAAGCCAAACAGCCCAATGAATTGCTGGGCCTCCTTTTTGTTTTGGGGGGTGTCAAATTCCATTATTTTTTGTTTGGGTTTCAGGGGGAGTTTTCAATGACCCTGATGTCACAGTATGCCCAGGAATTTTACTGTCTGAGCCGGTCCTTACAGGGTTAATTTCCCAAACCCGTCTTTCTCATGTGTGCATTGAGTGCTTCAAGATGTTCCTGCACTATCTCTTGTAAGGGCCCCAGTGCCAAAATGTCATCAATATAAAGTGAGATTTGTACCCCGTTCGGGGGTGGAAGTTCATCAAAGTGTTCTGCCACAATCCTGTGACAGATAGTGGGGCTATGTAAGTACCCCTGTGGGAGTCTAGTGGAGCAGTACTGCCTACCCTGCCTAGAAAATGAGAACTGCTCCCAGTTCTCCTCCGAAATGGGAATAGTAAAAAACACGTTGGCTAAATCTATGATGGCATACCAGGTCCCTGCATGCCTTTGAATATTTTCAATAAGAGTGATGGTATCTGGTACAGCAGCTGTCAATGGAGGGGTATACTTATTCAATTCTCTATAATCAACTGTCATTCTCCAACTGCCATCTGATTTCTTTACATGCCAAACCGGATTGTTCCAGGCAGTGGTAACTGGCTTAATCACCCCCGCTTCTAGCAATTCCTGAATTGTTTCTCCTATTTCCTGATGTCCTCCTGGGATCCTATACTGCTTCATGCTTACCATCTTAGTGGCAGGTGGCAACTTCACTGGCTGCATTTTGAGGTGTCCCACAGAAACGGGTCTAGCAGAAATGTATGGTTTAATACCAAATTGGTATTGTCCATCATCAAGATTCAGAATCAACCCCTTTAATATGTCTATCCCAATTATATACTTGGGAATGGGAACAATTAACACCGAGTATTTTCTCTTAGACAATTGACCAATTTTCATTTCCAATGTGATTTGTACAGCTTCTGTTTTTCTTCCTCCCAACTCAGTGTTTGTAACATGCTGTCCTTTGAAATGTTTTAGATTCCCATAAATTAAGGTGGCCATCTACTCCAGTATCTACTAAAGCTTGGACCCTCTGAATGTTTTTATGTCACCAGAAAATTTCTAAATTTACATGGGGTCTCATGTCTTTACGGGCCTACCCTTCAACTGGATCTTGGCCCACTTCCTAGTCTTGAAACAAATCTTGTGCCCATGAAAGATCAGGATACAAATTAGAAGATGGCGCTGTGAAATAGCATTTGATCTCGCTCCTCTAATCTCATCCTCCTTTCTTTTCCCCTCATTCTTTTTATCCTCTTCATCCCCTTGCTTACTCACATTCCTGTTTCCACCTTTCTTATTCAGCCCTCTCTTCTTATACATTTCCCACAAACTCTGTGCATCAAGTCCATCAATCTTTCTCATTTAACACCATCTTTAAGGGGAGCAGTAAACATATCTTTCCTAGATACCTGGTTATTTACATTTCCTTTCTGTTCCTCTGATCTATTCTCCCTTCTATCCCCAGCACTGTACGTTGGGTCCCACTCTCCCAATTCACCTAATTGTCTCACCGCTTCTACCACATCTGATAAAAGGTTCCCTGTTTGGTTTATCAGTAAAGTCATAATAACATGTTTGTAAGCTGGGAGAGCCAAATGTATAATCTTATTCCTCATTGGCACAGTCATTGCACAATTCATTAACTGATCAGCTTGCCCCACAAAAATAGCAGTTTTCATGCCTTTCTCTTTAATGCGCTGAATAGTGTCATGCAAAGCAAACCATGGTTTATCATTTGGGGGCCAATCAGCCTCGGTAGGATATTTAGCATTACATCCTTCCACTGCCAGTTGAAGTAAATTAGTCATATTTTGTGCTCTGTAATTATGAAACTGCTCTTGTATCACAGGGTCAGAACTAATCAAGCAAAATTTCGTAGCATCACCATGATCTAGCTGTATCCCTGAAGGTCCAGTCTCATAAATATGCACCATCCAGGTAATCAGCAATTCCCCAGGCTTCTGCCTAAACCTGTCCTGGATATTGTTAATCTCTTGGTTAAAATCCTCCACAGTGTCTAGATTAACTCCTCCTGGATTCTGAGGAGTATTCTGCACTTTCCTCCTTTAAATCGGTTGTGCCTGATCGCTTTTATTCCTGACTCCTTGTTCTCCTTCAGAATTAGAAGATTCAGTAGAATCCCAGATATTACCATCCCATTCATCAGGATCCCAATTTACACCTGCTTTAGTAATAGACATATGCACTTTCTTTTTATTTACTCTTCCACGGCTTTTATGATATTTATAGTAAGTCACCTGAACAACAGCCTTCTCTGCAACTTGCTGATAAGTGTCTAATTTATCTGTCAACAAACGGGTTTGGCATTGTGACATTGTTACCATACTCTGCAAATCACAAATCTGTTTCTCAAGTTGAGCAATCAATTCTAGTTTGTTGGATTTTGCCTGATGCATCTTACGATATGCAGACAACAAAACTCATCCTCTTCTCCCTAAAGTATTCATTTCTGTCCCCTTTTCAACAGGTATTTTTTGCAAGCAAGTAAGGACATTCATAGGCTCAGCATCTTTTAAAACAGAATCCCAATTCTCACTTAGTCCTGACCAGCATGACCACTCTCTAGCTAACATTTCATAAGGTGCCTAATCCCAGTCGGGAATATCTACAGTATTCACACCATTTCCCCCTTTACAGTATTTACACCCTTTCCTCTTCTTTTCAACATTGTACACACCTTTTTCATATCCTGCTCACAGTGCCAAATGTTCAGCTGATTGAATGGGGTGCGAAAATAAAGGCTAACATACTTTGGAATAAAGATAAGCAGTTTATTTATAGCATATATTTAAAAAAGGTAACTTGAAAGCAAGTAATTCACTTATTCACATATAATTAGTTAGAAAAGATAACTTGAAAGCAGGTGATTCACTTATCTACAAACAGCAAGACACAAGAAAACGATACATCATTGACAGAGCTATGCCACACTTCAACTGAATAAGTCCCAGATTCAGCCAGGCAAGAGAGACTTCTCAGTCGGGAAAATCCTAGGCAGTGCACACATTCGCTCCATAGCTGAAACCTTCTTTTCTCTCTCTCCTGACTGAAAAAGGCACCCATTTTATCTTGTTGCAAGGGCAACCAGTAATTTTCCATCAGTTGACATACACACAGAATAGGATCAGCTATCCATTAAACATAATCAAGACACTGGCCAGACGCCTGAGATGCTCAAGGGAGGGGCAACCCCTACTCCATGGTTTAGAAGCTCAAAACTCTACGACTGATGATCTCTTTATTTTGTATACATTTGCCAGGTGAAAAGTTCTTTTTATCTTGTGTACCAGTATCTCTCTGTACTAAGACTCCCTATCAGAAGTTTCACATGGTTCTATCAAAACAGTTATGCAAGAAGATGTTTTTCACAAAATTGTACAGGAATCTCTCTGTCCCATAAAACTGAGGTTTAATTAACCCCTAACTTACTGCTGATGCATAATTAGTAGTCAACTTTAATTAACTTTCACCACAGGGAGATGGCCAAGAGGCATATTAGATGTGATAAGGGAAACCTGTGAAGAAGAACCCCATGCCAGGTATAATTTGGTAGAGTTTGTTATACAAATACAAGACCAGCTAAGGAAAGCCGGAGAAGTGGCCACATTCAGTCTGAAAAAAGCCCAAGACGAGCAGGCCAAGGGCTATAATCGGGCTGCCATGTACCACATCTTCCAACTGGGAGACAGAGTTTTAGTCTTGCTGCCCTCATCTGAGAGCAAGTTATTCTGTAAATGACAGGGGTCCTATGAGGTGGAAGAGAAAGTGGGGCCTACAAAGTTGCCCAAATAGAAAAAAAGCCAAAATTTACCACATTAACCTACTGAAAAGTGGACTCCATTGATGGCTGTGATGATACAGGGAGATGATTTTGGGCGCAATTTCAGTCCCTTCAGTCCCTTCAGATCCAACTCAAGTTCCAATTGGAGACCAGCTCTCTGCTGCCCAGAGAAGAGATCTAGAAGGTTTGATCCATGGAACCTAAAGGTGATCTCTACCCACCCAGGATGAATCCACCTTATTTGTCATGATATTGTTACTGATCCTGGGGTTGTTATCTGACAACAGCCTTATTGGATTCAGGAGGCCTGGCAACAGGCTGTCACCAAGGAGCTGGAAGAGATGCTTAACCTAGGTCATCCCTCATTATTTTGGTTCCTATACTCAATGAAAGCATCAGATTCTGCATTGAATTCTGGAGGGTCAATACAGCTTCTAAACTGGAAGCACATCTTATGCCCAGAGTAGATGAACTAATCCAGCGACTCGGTGGAGGATGCTTTATATCAATCTTGGATTTGACAAAGAGATACTGGCAGGTGCCCTTGACTTTGGCTGCCAAGGAAAAAACTGTTTTTTTCTACCCTGAAAGGTCTCTTCTAATGTACAGTGCTGCCTTTGGATTACACAGGGTTCCTGCCATGTTTTAACACCTAGTCTGTCACCTGCTGAGACCACACAAGGAGTATGTGGCTGCATACCTTGACAATATCATCATCTACAGCAGAGACTGGACCACCCATCTAACCCAAGTGCGAGCCATATTGACCAATCTTCAAATACTTCCAAACACAAAAGCAGAGAAAATAGAACCACAGCCACACTGATGAGTCTTCACACAAAACAGTTTTATTTAGTGAGCTGACTTGGCCAAGTTTTGGCACTCAGGCCTGCATCGGGGGGGGGTCTATAAAAATATATTTAAAAAAACATATAAATGCATACAAATGTCAAAACTATCTGATAGGGTATTCCACAAGAGGAAATATTTCAGCAAAAGTTATGCATTAGAACAATAAAAATTAAACACAGCAAAAACCTTTTTTACCAAGCTAATAGTATGGAAACATTCAATGACAGTGCAAACTGTTGTTCGAAGGGTTAATCATAACCTATTGAATAAATGCACATAACCATTACTAATTACACAAAAGTGGAAAGGGGCTAATACAACAATAACAAATAAGCAGTCCATAAAGAAAATAAACATATTCATAAGAAGTAATACAAAGGGGTATGTTTACTAAAAGCCGCACAATTGCGTGCCGCACAATAGCGCACGGAAACGCGGCACTCAAACGCTCAGAAACGCTCTTAAACGCCCCGCAAAAGTGCGCGTGGGCCCCGCACAATTGCGCGCCGCACCAACGCACCCCGCACAAGTACCCGGCCCGCAAATGTCCGATAGAGGCGTGGAAAGGCATTCTGAGGGCGGAGGAAGGCTCCCGAGGGGCGGAGAGACGGGGTCAATGGGCAGGGAAGGGGAGGGGAGAGGCTCCCCGCACATGATCGTGGCCGAATTCACAGGTTAAAAATAGCGCGAGTGAAACACTCACGGTAGAGGGCATTTAAAGGGAAGAGAAACCATTTCCGTCAGCAATGTACAGGGAAACCGGGGAAACCTGCAAAACGTGAGCAGTGTGATACATGTGCACAGAACAAAAGTGCAAATAAAGATAGAAAAAGACCCAAACAAACATATTAAAAATAGGAAGACAGCTGGGGAACCCCGATAATAATGGGCAAACATAAGAAACACACCCAGGAAAGCTCAAAGAAAATGAAATGAAGGTTGGAAGGGGCTACGGAGGGGAGACCCTTCCAAAAACCATTTCCTTGTTTCTGAGCCTTCCTGGGAGTGTTTGCTATGGTTGCCCATTAATATCACTGTTGCCCAGCTTGGTTATATTTATCCCCAGTTGTTCGTGGTTGGTTGAGGGGTGTATTTGCAGTTATGTCACCAGACATGGTGACGGAGCGCACAGTACAAATGTGCAGAGCAGGGTTTTTGACTCTGTTGGTCAGGTTTCCCACCCCCAGGGACTGCACTATCACTGTGGCCACAATGTGGTGCAGCGGACAGAGGCAGTATCTCTAGAACCAGAGGGTCACAGGTTCAAATCCAAGCTGGGGCACCTGCCAACCCAGTCCCCATATTTTACCCACCACTAAACTGAGATAGTACAGACACTCCTTTATTGCAGAGAACATAAGCATGGTTCACACACCCATTTTGTACCCAACACCGCACACACACCATAACAATGGGCATTACCGACAGCCGAGTCCCCCAAAAGCAGTCCTGGAGTGCCACAACGCAATCAGGTCATATGCTTTTCCAAGATACGGACATGCCAGCATGTTGGCGGTAGGGTACAGGTGGTGGAGGGGGCAGTGGCTGCTAGCCACAGAAGACAGTGGCAGAGCCATGTGCAGGCTGGCACGTCCACTGCAACATAGGCCCTGTCGGATGTACAGTCATGGACTTCCCAGGGAATTCAGCACATCTGTGGCAACACAGTGGTGCAGTGCACACAGACAGTGTGTGCAGGAACAAAAAGTCACAGGTTCAAAGCCCAGCTGGGGCTACTACCAATCCTGTCCACATATTTTCCCCACAACTAAACCATGTTAGTAAGGGCAATCCTTTATTGCTGGGGACATACGCATTGGTCATATGCCATCCTTTACACCACCAAGCACAGACACCATGACCAGGGGCATTACCTAGAGCAGAGTCTCACAAATGCAGTCCTGGAGGACCACACACCATTCAGGTTCCATGCTGCCACACATACAAATAACTGTGCTGTATATCTATGCACCACCCCCATGGCATGTAGATGTAGCTCATGCATATTCATGAGGGACAGCAGGAAACCCCAACCAGTGTATTGCAAACCTGGACTGGATATGGGAACCTCTGCCGTACAGCAGCAGCCAACAGGGGCAGACACACCCACACCCACAGGCCCCATTGGCCAATGCCTCCTGGAGAGGCAGGACATTGGGCCCTGCGTGCAGCACCCAATACCAGCACTTGCATACCTTAGCAATGTCACCCTACACCTGGGTATATGGTACACAGCTCTCAAACATTTGCTATGAGTACTGGCAGATAGATATCCCTACGTTACGCACAGTCTGCTCTTTGAGCTCCATCATAACAATCTATCTGATGTCTGCGGTGTGTGCGTCAGGTCTGGCCCCTGACAGTGTTTACCACCCTGGGGAGTGACCCCCAACCGTACTGCATACCATACCCATGCCTGTACTGTGCCCAGGACTGGTGTGGTGGGCAAGGATTCTGAACCCCTCTATAGTAGCACAATGCTGGCATACGTGTGGGAGTGTGTGTCTGTCTATACCAGGGGTGGGCACCTCCGGTCCTGGAGGGCCGCAGACCAGTCAGGTTTTCGGGATATCCCTAATGAACATGCATGAAATATATATGCATTAGAGATATCCTGCCAACCTGACTGGTTTGTGGCCCTCCAGGGCTGGATTTGGAGACCCCTGCCTTACACCTCTGTCATTTAAGATCGTGAGTGGGCAAGGTACAGATGTCCTAGACATCGAAAGGGTATATAGAATGTGTCACATTCCTCCTCAATTCTCACCACCACCAAAAAGTTGTCTAATAGACAATTTTTTGGTGGTGGTGAGAAGTGAGGAGGACTGTGATAAATTCTATCTAACCTTTTTGATGTCTTGGACATCTGCACCTTGTCCACTCACAATCTTAAATGACAGAGGCGTAAGGCAGGGGTCTCCAGATCCAGCCCTGGAGGGCCACAAACCAGTCAGGTTGGCAGGATATCTCTAATGCATATATATCTCATGCATATTCATTAGAGATATCCCGAAAACCTGACTGGTCTGCGGCCCTCCAGGACCAGGTTTGTCCACCCCTGGTCTATACAGTGTGTGTTGGCTGCAAACACTGTCCACAGCCCACACTGCCAGCACTGTTGCCAGTTTTGGCCTGATGATGTGCATAATGAGCAGCAAGGTACCATGGGTATAGCTCAGACAGGGTGGGCTGGCCAGGATGCATCTGCACAGGGCATAGGGCACTGGCAGGGACATTGTAGTGGCCGTCCACCACCTCCACAGACAGGGTGACCTCTGTATGTGCTGCTGGGCTTTCACTCTACCCTGACTGTGCAGTGACGGCAGCATGGCTAGGCACCCCCATAGTGCTTCATAGCATTTCCCTCATGTGATATATATGGGTCACCTGTTGGGGCCTAGTCACTGATGTATCTGCTTGTGTGTGTTGCCATCCCAGTTGTGGGTGCATGCATTTCCAGCGGGACTAACCAGCAGACTGTTCACAGCTGGTATGTGCCCTGCTGGAGTGCTGTGCAGTGGCTGATGGCTTGATGCAGGGGAATATCAGATGGTGGTGGGGTGCATCTTAGCATATCCAGGCCTACTGTCTGTCTGATATTGTGGTCTGGGGGTGTGTGTGGGGCTGCTTGGACTGCCCTGTAGGGTGTCTGTTCCCCAACAGGACTGGGGTTGATGGTCCACTCTACTGCCAACATTGCAGGGGTGGGGTGGGGTGGGGTGGGGGGGAAAGATCTGTTGATGGGAGACCCTGTTTGCCGCCCTGGGGGGGGGGGGGGGGTGGTGGTGCATGGCCCACGTGGGGGTTCCCCTGACTGAGACATCCAAGGTGTTCCTGCAGAAACTACCTGTCTGACAGATTATGATTGTTTTGGAGCTCTGCCATGGCCTCTCTCAGCCATGGAGGGTGCTGTGGACCTGGTCCAGGGCGCCTCATCGCACACTCAGGGTGAGCACAGTTCCTGCACAATGTGACTGTGTGTAGCTACTCTGTGCCAGTTAATCACCCGGTCAGTACCTCCTACCTGGCCAAGGTGCTGTGTGGGTGCACACGGACACGTCCCCCTACCAGGCCGGGGAGCTGTTGGGGTGCATTCCCCATCTTGTGTTCATCTGTGGACAGCTGATTTGCATGTGCAGTGCATCATGGGTATGGGTGGCCTAACCCTATCCTGGTTACCACAGCAGACTGTCTGTGTGGTGACATGCAGGCTCTCTGCAGCCAACCAGGGGCTTGCTGGCAGCTATGTAGCTGTAGCCCAATGGTTACTTCACTGCCTGTGGAGCCAGAGGTAATGGGTTCAAGCCCACAGTGGGGTTATTTGATAGGGTTGTCCAAAGCTTTTTTTAGATTTAATGTACATATGTTGCTGCCATCAAACACACCCTCAGTGTACTGTACCCATAAGGTGCCTCTGAGGGTGCTTTATAGGGCGCCCTATAGGGCACCTTATGGTTGCTGTCCATATAAGGTGCACTATACCTTATCCTGTGATGCAACATATATGGTGCCCTATAGGGGACATTCTAGGGTGCCTTGGCGGACAGTGAACTTTAACATGTGCCTTATGGGCCGCCTTATGTTAACACGCTTTGTGAGTGCGTTTGCTAGTAGTGATAACTGAAATAAAAATAAATTGCCCCCTACAGCACTCATCCCCATAATATGCACTGCCTCAGTGAGCCTTCTTCATTGGGCACTGTGAGGGATTGAACCCCTGATCCCTGCACCATTGGTCAGTGTCTTAATCATTGTGCTGTGGCTCTGGTCCTGTGCTTGGGCATCAGCGCACTGCCTTATGCCGCCCAAAATTAATATGCCTCCTAAAGCACCTTTACCCATTAACATTAATGCCTCAGCCAGCCCTTTTTGTTGCACACAATGGGGAATTGAACCCATGGCAGCTGCACCAGTTGTCAGTGTCTTAACCATTGTACTATGACTCTGTTCCTTTGTGTGTGCATATCAGGGTGCCACTTAGCCTTCCCACACACTATTTTGCACGGCGCACATTAGCGCGCCGCGCAAATGTGCGATCGCTTACTCCCATTTGTTTTCTTTTTTCTGCCTGACCCGCCCACTCCTTATATGGCACAGGCACACTACCGCGGCCCCGCACGTTAGGAATGTTTAGTAAACATGCCCCAAAGTGCTGAAAAAAGTTGTTAAAAAAGACTTTCCAGAGAAGCAATATAAAATATTTAAAAGTAAGGAGAGGGAAGGGGAAGACAGGAAGGAAGGGGGAGGGGGAAGTGAGAGAGGGAGGGGCAGGAGGAGGGAGGAGGGGTGGGGTGTAGGGAGGGAAAACATACATATTAATAACAGGGTTACTCAACATCATAGAGGAAAAACGTGAGATTCTAAATATTACATTAATTCTCACCACAAAGAAGGAGAAAAAGCAAAACTGAAATGAAGCTAACAGGATGCAAAAGAGTGTATCCGAAAGAAAAGGAATTATAGTAGAATACCTGCTATTGCTGAATATATAAACGAATAAAACCAATGTAACAGAGAACCAAGGAACATACAAACAAAAAAACATAAACATATCATACTTGGAGAAATTTCACTTACCGTTAATTTCCTTTCCTGGAATACTGCCAGACCAGTCCAGACAAAGGAGAAATTTCACTTACCGTTAATTTCCTTTCCTGGAATACTGCTAGACCAGTCCAGACAAACGGGTTATGCAACCCTGATCTGCTGGCAGGGGTGCATAACCCGTTTGTCTGGACTGGTCTAGCAGTATGAACTGGAATGGAAGATATTGATTGTGGAGTACTCTTCTCCTCTGTTGGCAACCTTCAAATACTACTTGCTTGGCTGTCCATTTACACTGATAACAGACCACCAACCCTCAAGTGGCAGGCCTAACATAAGGAATCCAACAGCCATATTATGCAGGGGGGTTCTGTGTCTCCAACTCTACTAGTTGCAGATCTGCCATAGCACTGGTCGGACTCAGCAAAACACGTACTTCCTTTCCCAGGTAGATGACTGGAAATGGTTCAGAGAAAGGCGACCAAAATGATTTGGAGAAACTGCAAAATTATGCCCTATGTGGCATGTTTACTAAACCACGCTACCCCAGTAGAGAGGGGCTTAGCATGGGGTTTGGCCATTCTGCTAAAAAGTAGCACAAGGGTCATGCTAAAATCCCTGAGCTACCCTGGAACCATGCATCAGACTGGCGACTGGGCAGGATGGTGGAATTCTAAGCAGAATGAGCCTAGCAAATGCCTTTGTAGCCTGTGCTAACTGCGCTCGGTGCAAGTAGTATGGGTGCAACTAATGCTACCTCAATGGGTGGGTGGCATTAGTTGCACCTATGGCAGGTTCACCACGCTATGGAGCACTAACTGCAGGGGTACATATGTATACTTCCCCCCTACAATTAGCCCAAAGCCCCATTCTAGAAACATGGCCCACACTCTCATTGCCAGTGTGGTACTTAGGAAACATACCCCTAAATCAGATAGCCAGCCACTAGGGGCCATACCTACATAATAAAACATGTATTAAAAGTTCTTTAGAATGCAGTGCAAAGAATAGCAATAAAAATATTGATAGAAATGCCAATAAAAGGGGGGTAAACTATCTGTGTATTGATAATAATGTATAGAGTATCAACACAGCACTGCTTGTGCTTACCAACTGAAAACCAAAATCCAAGGGGAAAGGGCAACAATAATATCAAAGGGGACTAGTAAAGGGAAATACATCATAAATAAACCACCAATTTAAATTCACTACAGCTGTTATAAAGACCAAAGGGGAAAACACCAAAAAGCATCATCAGCAGCTTCAGATCTAATGCATTAATTCAAACATTAAGGAGAGCAAGTAATAAAAAGGGGAAAACAGAAAAAAAAACAGGATTGGCTTGAGAAACACTGATAAGAAGTCCACCGTGGAAACAGAGTGGGCACTCGCAAGACACAAAACAACAACCAAGAGTGAGTAGTCAGGTGAATGAATGAAGTCTTTATTCAGGGTACAATGCAGCCACACCCAAGACAGCCGTGTTTTGGCACATGCCTTCCTCAGGGGTGTACTGACAATACAACATACAAGTATATTAATTTAAAACACATATATACATAAATCCAAAATATCCACAAACAAGAAAGCCTTCTCCCATGCAGCCCCCATTTTGTGGAACACAATCCCATTAGAATTAAGATCCTTACCTGAAATCATGGAGTTTAGGAAAAAACTAAAAACACACTTATTTACAATGCACTATGGATCCTTGACGAATTCACCTCTCACCTCTCAGCTAGATAAAGGATAACCTATCCCAGCTAATATATTCTTCCAGAAAAGGAATAAAGTACTGAAGCCCTAAAACAATGTATTGAAGACAATTGAATAACAAATAACTTTGTATATAGTTTAATTCTGTTCCTTTGTACATAGTTCATTTATTTGTTAATTGTTAAATGCAAGTTCCAATTTGTTATATGTAAAAACAGCTCTCCCTGTTTACTGTTGTTCCATGTAAACCGCATCTGATCAATGGAAGGAGCGGTATATTAAAAATCTGTTAATTAAATTAAATTAAATTAATAAATAAATATAAATTACAGTAAATATAATAAAATAGCATATATGGACATTAAGTTGAATCATAAATAATAAAAACAATTAAGAAGTATAAACTTAAGGTAATGAAGAAACACTTGAAAACAAATGATATATTAAAATTATATCATAAAATAATGACCACAATAAAACAAAAAGCGAACAGAATCCATGTAAACATGCATGCATGATAACACTCAAGAACCAGAGGTGAGCAGATTCAACCTAACAAAGGTAAACTGTGAAGAAAAATCTTTCAACTTAATAATAACCAGAGGATGCATAATATGACTTGAGAAGGGATGATGAGAAACTCATGCGGGTGAGTGGAAAATGGGGGGTTTTAGAGATGATACATTACCTGATACGGAAAACTATGGATAGTCTTCTGTGTACAAAATAGGCTTCAAAAGAAGCACTATAATTTAATGTAAGATTAGTCCATTATAATGACATAGGGCCTCAACCACCTTTTTAAACTGTCTCTAACAGTATTCAGAAAATCAAAAGAATTAAATAGACTCTTAATAATGAAGTATTTTATATCCTTTCAAAAGCAAGCCAATGACTCATTCAAAAAGAAAATATACACATTGTTAAGTTGCTTGAACAATATGCATATTTACCATTGCGGGGATCGAGAGTGATCTAATGTTCTATTCAAAAAAGACAAACAGCTCAAATGGATATTAATACCTGATTTATCTAATTAGAAAACATTACCTTGGGATACAAGCTGGTTCTTTCCAATCTGTACTGTGACCATGTTGTATTATGATGAGAAACCCTGATATACATGAAAGGTTGTAGCAGAATGAGGCGCTGTCCAATGTGTTGTTCTGCAGAAGAATCATCCTTCCACCTGATCTGGGAGTGCTCTTTCAAACAAAAGATAATGAAAGTAGTGGACAATGATTTCCAAGACAGTATTTTAAGGAGATACAAAACCCATCAATCTATATTCTATGGTTATTGCCAAAGTTGCAGATATTAGGAACCATCCAGGATGCTTAAACTCCTCTGCGTCATAAAGAATGCCTTCATCTTTGCCAGGGATCTCCTTATGTACCATGAAGAGATTGTATTCTTTCAGACCTACTGCAAGCTGATACAGTACTTTTATTTCATTTCATTTCATTTATTAAGGGGACCTTTTACTAATGCATCGGCAAACAGCATGCTTTGACTGCCTGCACAATGAAGGTTTATAGATGGCTTCATCCTTAACTGAAATATATAAACTCCTTTTTTAACTTTAAATCTTTATTGAACAATTTTCAAACAAGACAACTGGTTACAGACCCCCAACAATTACTCACCCCTCCCCCTCCCCCTCCCTCTCTCTCATTTCACCTTCCATTCAAAGGTACTCAATCCCTCCACTCTCCCAGCACTTCTCACCAGCAAAACCTCTCATCCCAACTCCTTCCCCTTCCTTCTCCCCATCCATGCCCAGACCCCCGCCCATTGAGCTGCCATTGCTTCAGTGCAGCCTTTTATCAGAGTTGTCAGCCCATGCATTGAATATAAGTATGCCAACCTCCGCACACAACCCAATACCTCAGGAAGCTGGGGCTGATTCCAATGTGCTGCGAGCTCACACTGCTCTGCAGTTACTATACTATGCTGCATCACACTCTGCAGCTTGCCTAGTACAGCATCCACCCATTTGTGCAACAAGAAGATCTCAGGGCATTGGGGTAGAGAAACTCCCCCCATGCCTTCTATGAGGGCAATTATCTTGCTCCAGTATTCCTGCACCTCTCTGCACTCCCACCACATGTGGAAGTATGTCCCTCGCTCCCCGCATTGCTGTCAGCAGGCTGCAGATGGCACCACACCAGTTTTATATAGCCTCTTGGGCATTAGATACCAATGGTATAGCACTTTATTTCAATTTCCACCAAATTTGGGGCCACTGAAGCTCTTGCTATCCTTGTATCATTCTCTCCTATTCCAACTGTTTCTTCCCCATAGCACCAGCACAGAGCAGTTTAAACCATGTTCTTTCCTTCACCAAATCAGCTGGAGCTGCCCTCTGTGACAATAAGTGGCTTACCTGCAAATAGTGGAAATGATCCTGCCTCTCCAACTTGTAAGTATCTCGGAGACCCTCGAAAGGCCACAATATTCCTTTGTGGAACAGTTGGTTCACCTGCCTTTCCCATCTCCTCCAGACTTGTGGGCTTGGGCCCTCTCCTCTTCGGAAGCAACTGGAGCTCATCATAATCTATGAGATTCTCTTCCCTGTAAGAAGTTAGTTTTGGTATTTGTGACATACCTTTCCCATATGTCAAACAAGGGGTTCCCCCCCTCCCCTTCCCCACCAAAGCAAATCCTCCATGGAGCCCCCCAGTGTCATCTCCCCCTCAATTCTAACACATTGCTTCTGCGTCTTCCGAATCCATGAATAGACTCTTTTAAGTTGTGCCACAATGTTGTAATGCTGGAGGTCGGGCATCCTCAATCTCCTTTCTCCCCGGGCCATTGAAGTACCTTTCTGGTCACCTGGGTAGCCTTACCATTCCAAACAAACCTATCAATCTTCCTTAGCACTATTTTCAAGACACCCACTGGTACAGCTACTGATAATGTCTGGAACAAGTACAAAAAATGAGGGACCAGCATAATTTTCACCACAGCTATGCGGCCAACCCATGATAACCAGCCCTGCCTCCACCTCTGCAAAAGGCTATCCACATCTACCCTCGAAGGCATGGGTGGAGATGTGTACAGTTGTCTATAGAAATGTCAGAAGGCGCTTCTTAATACCTCACCTTTAGTTAACAAGCTGCCCTGGATTCCCTATGTGCCAGAATCTGGGAACACAGCTTCTACTGATGAAGTCACCTTGCAAGGCATTTCCCCAGCTTATCCCATCCCCTCCCCATCCCATCCTTCACTTCAGCCTCCTGAAAGCATAGCAGCTGACTGTAGAGCTCCAGCCTCTGCGCCCCCTTTCCCTCTTCATTTACGCCTCCCACTTCATAAAAAGGTCCCTCAGCATAGCCTTAAATCATCCCATATTACCCCTACTTCCCCATTATTATTCAACCTCCCATACCACCCTTTAATCTTCCATCAAGGATTCATTGAGCTGCCAAAATCTCCTATCCCTTCCTCCCCCCGTATCTCCAGTGTCACTTCTATGGGTGCATAGTCTGACCAGGTATGGCATCTATCTTTGTCTCTTTGATCTGTCTGGCCCCCTCCTTCCCCACCCTCAACATATCAATATGGGAATAGGAGCCATGAACCTGAAAATAATACGAGAACTGCCTTACACCTGGATGTAAAAATTGCCAGGTATCGATAACCCCTTGATCGCTAATAAAGCACTTGAATTGGGTTTTGTCTCCCTTTCTCCCTCCCCGCCTCCCCATACTGTCCCTCCTTCAGTCCCAGGTCATATTGAAGTCCCCTTCTATCAATAACAACCTTTTTCCCAGCCCATCCAATTTCCTCGCCATTTCTGTGAAGAATTCCCCCTGTGATCCAGTCGGGGCATATATGCAGGCCAGCTTGAACTACTCAGTTCCTAGTCGCATTCTGGCCAGCAAGTAGCGTCCCGCCCAATCTGAGACCACCTCCCCCAATTCTACCCTGAGGCCTGCTACAACAAATATTGAGACTCCCCCTTTCTTTCATTTTATCATATAAGGTGCATAGAGTTACAACTCACCATGCTTAGGTTGTACCAACTACTCATGGGCTTTCAATAAATGGGTTTCCTGTACAAAAAAAGCTCATTGCCTCAATATTTCTTTGTATAGCTTTTGTCTCTTGAATCAAACATTGTATTTAAATCATTGTTGCAAATAGAATCCTCTTGGCAAAAGTTTGTTTCTTTAAAAATCCACAAGCCTTGAGGAATCTGCTATACCCAGCAATATTCTATCAAGAAACCCAAGTGCAGTTCAGTCTATATCAGTCTCTTATTGATGGAAGATGAAACACCCAAATTCAAATGCAGTCAGTCAATCATACTCTCTGCAATATGCACATGTAATATATGAAGATGGGAAGCTAACAATATATAAAAATATGAGAAGATATCATATTTAATTGTTTAACATTGAGATTTCTTGTCGGATGGGACCAAGGGAGATTAGAAAATTGCTCTAACCACACCAGATGGCAACATCCATTTTATTCAAGTTTCAAAAAACTGCGTATTAGCATTTAAAAGGACTTAACTTAATATTGATGAAAAAACGTATTCAGTAACGCGGTAGAACACAGTCTTCTGTGAATAAGGCACGACGTGCACGTTTCGGAAACAATTCCTGTAGCAAGTGCAATACTCTTCAATCTCGGCAGGGTGACAACATGGGGTGCAGGGTACGTAGGGGATCACAGTGCCACACATTGGAAACAAACACATAGGTTGTAATAGGTTGTAATGTATTTATTTATAATGTTCACATTCTCCGTGGCCGGCCACGGCGACCATGGCCCAATCCACCCCTCTGTCCCAGGACTGCTGGTGCCGCCTCTGGTGCCGGTGCTGGCTGCTGTGTACAGGCAGCCATGGCCTCCTGGGCATCCAAAATACGGAGGAGAGCCCCTGCCATTGTGTCCGCTGTGGCACGCAGCTGGTGGAGCTCCTGGTGAATGGCCAACAGAGCCTGACGAGTGCCTGTGGGTGGGACACAAGGTGATGTGTGAGACACCTGTTACAACCCCCACTGTGACACATGCACATGTCAGGCATATCCCACCAGATCAGTCTGCAGAAAAATCATGCACGCAACAACTAGCAACGCATGACCATGTTTACATCTGTGTGTCTCATGAGCCATTCTCATGCTAGGAAAGGGTCCTGATGAGGATTCGTGTGAATCACAGATCTCACACATGGTACAATGTCGCAGTTCAATGTGTGACTGCTTGATCTGCGCACTGGTCATATGAGATAAGCCAGATGATCTGAGGAGTCATGGCACACACATACATATATCTGGGGATCCCTGTTTTCTATACTGCTGGCGCACAGTACAGATTACGCTAACAAACTATGCTAGGTACCAATACCCATGGGGAGTGGTCAGTCAAGTAAGCTGTCTGGGTGACCTGGGATAGGTGTTTACTGCTGTGTGCTTCCGTGGGGTATATGGGCATGAACAGTGTGTGTGTGTCTGAGCTCTTCACACATGCTGACACCTGACAAGCCATGCTACCAGAGGGTGGAATGCACATGGCACAGCCCCCCCCCCCCCGCACATGTGAAAAACTCTGCTATGTTGTCAACATATTGTGGTGCAAATGCAATCACATTGTGGATATTACGTCAACCCCCATGGGGATTGTTGTGTATGCTGTTACCCACCTTCGGCATCGTGCCTTGCTGAGGCACTGTGGGCCTGCAGCTGTGCCAAGATCATAGCCATGCTTGTGGGAGGGGTGGCTGATGTCCCTGGTGCCTGCATGATGTGGTGGCTCCCCTTCATCTCCGTACCCTCTAGAGGCTGTGAGTTGCACCTAGTGGCCCCCAATGTATCGTTGTCATCCAGTGGCGTGTCCTCTGCCTTGGCCAACACATTGTCTCCTGTTGTGCCCTCGCCATTGCTGGCAGTGTACCCATACATTGTGGCCTCTGGCCCCTCACCTTCCTGAGGCCCTGCCACATCTTCCTCCTCATGTGCCTCCATGGTTCTGTAGTCACCTGGGGGTTGGAAAAGGGTACACAGCACAGATGAGTTTGCACAGTGCACCTATGCACACCTGTGTAGTACATCCCCGCCAAAAACAATGTGTTGTCTGCCTGTGCCTGCTCTTGGTGCGCCTACAATAGGGACAGCACAGGTGCCTTCAATGTGCTGTGCCTGGCAGGGTATGGGGGGATAGCAGCCTCATTCCCTGGTGTAGCTGTGACACATGGGATGCGGTGTGTGGGGGATGGTGTGCTGAGTGCCGCACCCCCTATCTGCAGTATCAGGTATGGACTGTCCGCCTGACCTTGGATGTGGCCTCAGCAATACATGTGGCCGTGGTGCATGTGGGAGTCCTGACTGGGATTGTGTGGCATCATTGCATGTGTGAGTGATGTGCTTGCATTGCCCTGAGTGGTATGGACGTTAGGTGTTGCAGGATGTGTCTGTGTCAGCCAGACATGTGTGGGGGCCCTCCGCTTTGCAAGACACTGTGCGGTGTGGGTGGACAGCTATCCAATACTCCATGGGTGTAGTGGGGTGTCTGGGGGGATGGGTGGAGCACTGCTGGGTATGGGATTGCACCCTGTGTGGGTGTATGGGAATGTGTGTGCGTCACTGCAGGATGTGTATAAGGGCTTCTCTCAGGTGTTGTGGGGGTTGTGCTATGTGTATTTGGTATGCATGTGGCAATGTGCCTTCCAATGTCTGGTGAGGGTGGGTGGGGTATCCCCACAGTATGTGGGCCCCAACAGAGTGTTAAGTGTGTGACATGTGTGTGGTGTGTTTGCTGCTGTTTGTTTGCATCTATGTCATCATCCCCATGTGTTAGTCCCTTCCCTGTCAGTGGTCTGGGATATGTCCCTGGATAGGTAGGTGCATACAGACATCATATGTGTTTTGGTGGTGTGTGTGGGTACCCACAGGTCAATGTGTTCTGGGCTAGTTGTATGTCCCTCTTGTATGTCTCCCCCTGTCACAATGTGCTGGGTGACTGAACTTCCTGTGTGTGAGCGTGAGGCTTGACGCATGCACGACACATCACGCAGCACATGCGCATGTCTCACGCTCACGCGCAGTGCATGTGTAACATGGTGTCCTGCGCATGCACCCTACGCATCTCTGCAACGCATGCACAATGCGCGCAGCCGACATGCTTGCACCACTGCGCATGCGCAATGCGCACAACATAAAAAAAACTATAAATACACATGCACACCTGGTACACATTGAGGGGTTTGTGTAGGCGAGGGAGAAAAGGCGTGCACTGTTGGTTGTTGGTGAAGCAAGGAGAGTGTCAGAGGCGGGTGTGTCGTAGGGAGTGGCTGGGTTCGTGAGTGGTGATGGGGTTGTGTGGGCTGGGTTGGTATGTGGTGGGGGAGGTATGTGGCTAGCTTGGTGAGGTGAGTGTTTGAGTTTGAGTGAGTTTATGGCAGGCTTTGTGGCTGCTGCATGTGCAGTGGGAGGTGAGCAGGGGCTGCGGTTGCCTGACGGGGAGATGGTGTCAATGGGGCTGAGGCACAGGGCATGGGTGTAGTGCCACTGCAACACAGACCTGCAGCTGTGAGGGCAAGCCAGGCAGGGGCTTGCCGGCATGGCACAGGCAGCATGCGGAGTTGCAGGCTCGCCAGCCTCGCCTCTACAGGCCCAGGGCCGAGCTCCAGGGCATGCGTGAGGACCAGGTCATCTCCCTCCAGAATATCCTTTTCCAGAGCTTCTACATTTTTAAAATCCTTCTAGTTTAAATTGTCAGTTTATGATTATTTAAGAAATTTACAAATTTCAGGAAGTGACTTCTATTTCCAATGTGTATGTCATTGTATTGGATGATTTTTTTTTTCTAAACTTCAGATGACACCAAATTATTTAAAGCATGGATTCACCAGAGGCAGGTCTTGTCAGACAAATCTGATTGATTTCTTTGACTGGGTGACCAGGGAGTTGGACCGAGGGAGAGCTCTAGATGTGGTGTATTTAGATTTCAGTAAAGCCTTTGACACTGTTCCTCACAGGCGACTTATAAACAAACTGAGCACCCTAGGGATGGACCCTAAAGTTACTGCTAGGGTTAGAAATTGGTTGGGTGGGAGGCGACAAAGAGTACAAGTAAATGGCGCTCTCTTATTAGTCTTAATAGGTTACCCTGTAGCTTCATTGCATGTCCCCTAGTCTTTCTGTATTTTGATGGCTTAAACAATCAATCTACTTTACCCGTTCCATTCCATTCATTAATTTATAGACCTCTATCATATCTCCCCTCAGCTGTCTCTTTTCCAGGTTGAAGAGCCCTAACCTTTTTAGCCTCTCTTCATAGGGGTATCCTTCCATCCCCTTTACCATTTTGGTGGCTCTTCCCTGTACCTTGTCTAATAATGCTACTTCCTTTTTAAGATACAGTGACCAGAAATGCACACAATATTCAAGATGAGATCGCACCATGAAACGATACAGAGGCATTATAATATCCTTTGTTTTATTCTCCATTCCTTCCCTTATGATACCTAGCATTCTTTTTTGCTCTCTTGGCTGCCGCTGCACACTGGGCGCAGGGTTTTAACATGTTGTCCACAATGATGCCTAAATCTTTTTCCTGGGTGGTGGTTCCTAATGTTGAACCTTTCATCGTGTAACCATAGTTTCGGTTTTTCTTTCCTAGGTGCATAACTTTGCACTTGTTCACATTAAATTTCATCTGCCATTTGGATGCCCAGTCTTCCACTTTATCAAGATCCTCTTGCAATTTTCCACAATCCTCATGGGTTTTAACAACTTGGAATAGTTTTGTGTCATCTGAAAATTTGATAACCTCACTTGTTATTCCCATTTACAGGTCATTTGTGAATATATATGGATATAAATTGTACAAGAGTCACACTTGCTAGCATATATATAACTCTTTACTTTTGTACTGATTGTTAGCACTCCTACTTTATATATTTTATAGGTGAAGAAATTACATGAATTATATATATGGTTGTTTTTTTGTTATTTGACATTGTCACATACAGTTCCTGTGTCTACTTATACCAAAGCAACTAACAAAAATGGATTCAGTTTGCCTGTGATGGACTTTTTCCTTGAATGTATATGATTATACATCATACAGCAAATGGGTAAGGGTATTATGTATACTGATGTCTTGAATCATCTCTGAGTTTCATTGTCTGAGCCTGCAACCCACTGCCTTTGGAAAAACTGATAATAGAATCAATGTGTGACTTTTCCCTTTGCTACCATCAAAGAGGCAGTGATAATTTAGGAAGCTTGAAAATAAAATTGACTTTTACACTAAAGAAGCATGAATTTTCAATGCACAAAGGATATGTCCTACTGGTCAACAAATCATTATACCCATAGCATTGAGGCGAGGGGCTAATTTTATAAACTTGTCTCCTTGGGTAAACTCTGTTTTACATATAGAAAAGGGCTTTTATGAAATTGCACCCTTGGTATATGTGCTTACGGCAAACCGTGTTAATCCCTTTCAATATCAGGCCTAGTGTGTCATCGCAATAAGATTTACATTCACGTTAAAATGACACTTTGAGAATCTGCTGTTTGGAAATATATTGGTCTTGTGTAAATAAAGATTGATTTATTTTTGAAGTGCTTAAAAGTGTATCAGTGTATCGCCTCTGTCACTTCTTTCTCTCTCTCTATCCTCCTCTTCCTGCCCTCTTCAATGTCTCCCCTGACCAATTGATGGCTTATAAAATTTACGGGTCGGAATTTAAACTCGACAGGCAGTGTTTCTAAACACCAGTTGCAGCACTTAACTAAAATACAGATATTCAGCTCTGCTATTCAGATAATGAGCAGGACTGAATATACATATGGAAGGTAATTCTATATATTCCCATGAAGTAAATACATGTTGTCACATACATATGTGGGGACTATTCTATAAAGTAATATACAAACACACTTTATAAAATAGGTGCGTCGTGACATGCCTGAACCTAGTTGCAGCAGCTACTCTTGCTCTAGAGCAAGTTTAAATGCCCACACTTAGATATGGAGAAAAAGTGGTTACGTTTTTCTTCCTTTGAAGTCCACTCCATTCTCCTTTTTAATCCCTTACCTCTCCGGATAGCCGCTATCTATAGACCATCTGCCAAGTCTACCTCTACCTTTCTCTCTGACTTTGACTCATGGCTTTTCTTATTTCTCAGTTCTTCTTCCACTGCACTTATTCTTGGTGACTCTAACATTCATGTTGATAACCCTTCTGACCCCTATGCTTCCAAATTACTTTCCGTGGCCTCCTCATTTAACCTTCAGCTTTGCTCTTCTGCCTCTACTCATCAGCATGGCCACTGCTTTGACCTTATTTTCTTTTCTTAGAGGCCCATTCCAATCAGGGCACATCCTGCCCGTCCAGATGTCCAGAATCTGGATGGGCTGGACTTGCACCTGATTCAAAATAGTCCCCATGGGATCAGAATCGGGTGCAACTGACCTATATAAGCAGGCTGTGCTCTGATTCTGATCTTCTAGATGTCCAGCCCCCTCCCTGCACAAAGCAGCTGGGGCTCTTACATGGAACCCTATGCCATGGTGTCCCTTGCCATGGCATTGGGATGCCATGCCAGAGCCCCGATCACCCTCCAGCTCAGCAATGTGCTGTTTCCCCAGAGCCTGACGCCAATCGGGCTTACCGAGGCTGGAATTAGGCTGCAGGGCCTTCCATGGCCCAGCTCACCTTGTTGGGGCTGACCTCTGGTGTGTTCCTCCAACCTTGGGGTAACTTATTCCACCTCAGAGGTGCAATAAATTCCCCATTCACCTCCACCTCCACAGCCACAGATGTACAGGGCCTTCACTGTAATAGGTCCTGTATGTCCGGATTAGGTATCAAGCCTACGGCACGCCCTCGCTCCTCCCTTGGCCCGCCCCCTCCTGCCATACTCAGAGCTCCCCGCACATCTCAGAAGTACCTGCAGGGAGCTCTGGTCTCGGAATAGCGGCTAGAGGAATAGTGGGGGCTGGATGTCCTTGTTGGATGTCCAGCTCCCACTATTCACAATTGGAATGACCTCCTAAGGGCCCGATTCTGAGAAAGACATGGAGGGCAGATGTAAATGCACAGAATGTGAACGTCCAAAATGTAGGCGCGATTCTTCACCCGGGCGGCTAGACATGCACCCACGTGACAGAATATGATGTTATACGTCTGCCATGCTAAACGTGCAACACGTGCATCAGCGGGTTCCGTTTTCGTGTAAGTAACATGTGTAACATCCAAACCATCCCTTTTGGACTTGCAGTTCCAAAAATGTGTCCACCTGCACAGTTGTCCACATGTGACAGGAAACAGGATATAGTAATTCTCTCCCGCCCCCTCCACCATCCAGAGCTTGGAAAATGGCAACCAGGCACGTTAATTTCTCAGAGGCAGAGACCCGCCTGCTCTGCAGGATGGTCCTGGAAAATAAGGGTGCCCTGCTTCTAACAGGATATTGGAGGCCAGCCCTAGCTGCATCACGCAGGGGCTGGGAAAGGATAAGGACCACCCTAGAGCAGTAAGTAGGGCAAAGCAGGAAAGGGAGGAGGCAGGGGAAATGCATTTGGTGGGAAAAGAACAGTGCAAAGAGCCAGGAAGTAGCTGCAAAGTAAAAGGGCAAAAGGAGCAGGGGTAAGCTGGACCTACCTCACAACCAAATGACAGTAAACACACAAAACAGGGCCCACACAGGAAATAGGCAAACAGAAGCACAATGTCCAAGAGGAAAGCAAGGTGGAAAAATGCAGAATGTACAAAAAAGAAAGCACATATGGAAAGTAAACCTGAACACAGTGAAAAAAACCTACTGCGTGTAACAGTACAGCAACATGGCCCCATACTTTCAGAAAAAACACAGCACAAGGAAACAAAGGCATGGTGCTAGTAAAGACAGCACATGGCTGGTCTAGGCCACCCCCCACTACCAACCACCACACCAGTCCCCTGTGAGAATCCTGTGTCTGCCCTATGCCCCATGAAGTCTGATACTGTCCACAACAGCACCACCTCCAATGGGAAACTGCCCCATGTAGCCACCACTGTGTCCACAAAGAAACAGCCCTGTATATGACACCTGCGTATAAGCCCTACCATCCCCATCTCATGACACTGTGCAGCAGAGCATGCACAAGCCAAAAAGGTCACTTCCAGAATGTAAAGTATATTAATACTGAAAGGTGTACCATCTTATCATTTAGCACACATCACATCAAGTAAACATTGGATATGGCCCCCAATCACCGCTGATAAGTCTTGCTGCTGAAACTCCAGCAGCAGGATGTTCAGAGGTCACTGGGAGCTTGTAGACAGCAGCGGCTTGGGAAGACAGGTGTACCTTTATTTGTTTTTTCACGCATTTGTTATGCTCTGAAAGTTTGCAGGGGGCAATTAATGCTGATAATTTTGATTTGGAACCACTATTTTAGTAAAATGGAATTATATCGAACAGGTGATTGGTAGGAGTATTTTAGAGCTGTTGATGTGAGCAGGATCGGGCCTGGTTTGAAGTTAACATTTGCCATTGCCCCTACCTCCTTGAAATCTGAGGCTCATTTCTCCTTCCGTATCCATTGTCTACCTGATGTGATGTTGCAGGCATGAAAATGATCTGAGTAGCACAGTCACAAAAAGAACAGATGGGAATCAAACACCTATCCTCTGCTCATGGAGGCATGGCACTAACCAGTAGGCTATACCTCCACACCACAATGCATGGCAATGGCTGGATTCAAAGAGATTGCAGGTCACTGTCAAAGAATGTCTGCTGTGTGTACCGGCATAGGGTAGCCTCCCACCAGTAACCATGATGCAGTGCACATGCCTAACAGCAGTCTACAGCTGATGCCCAAATGGAGAATGCACATATCCATTACCTCAGGTGATATGTAAGATGCACTGACAGTGTGTGATACAAGCACAGAACAGATACAAACTGTGCTACTGAGCAGTTTCTGAGGTCACCCTGAGGGTGAGGATGGGTGTCCAGCACCAAGTCCCCAGTACCAGAGACAGTCTCTTCTGCAGATCGCCATCAATATCAGTATGTGGCAAGTATTATCTGCAGTTTGATTATGCCAGACACATCTGACAGGGACCCAACTGGAGCAGTGCATGTCAGTGCCTAGTGTTACAATGCTGATACCAACTCCTGGGGTGAGGGGGTCATTGCCATGGCCCTGCCAGTAAAACGGGGAGTCATTGTGGAACACCCCACCTCCCAATCACCTAGTTCTAACAGTCACCCACAACAAACATCATTACACAGCACCAGCTGCCTATCACTGGCTTTACCGGCCATGCACATACCCTACTGTCTAGTACATGTTGTATGTGCACTCAAGCAAACCTGTGCACTCAGCAGTTGGTGCCATGATTGGGGCCCCAGGACAACATGCATGCACATAACTAGACACTATTTTAGCACTATGTGGATACATAGCCATGCCATGGTCACTGTTTGGTCAGAGTGAGTGTCCTCCCAGCATAACATGCTGTGGCCACCCAGTCCATGTGGGTGGCAGTTGGGCACTATGACATCCCAGCCATTGTCCTATACCCAATGCTGACACATCCTGGCCAATCCACCCTGTTTCAGGCCATACCCACAATGCCTTGCTCCTCATCATGCACATTTACAGGCTAACGCTGAAACAGCTTAGGCCAGGGGTGGCCAACTCCAGTCCTGGTGCACCACAAGCCAGCCTAGTTTTCATAATGTCCTTACGGAATATCCATGGTATATTTGCATACAAGGGGAGGTAGTGGATGCAAATATATCTCATGAATATTCATTAGGGACATCACTAAAACCAGGCTGGATTGTGGGACACCAAAACCAGAGTTGGCCTCCCCTGGCTTAGGCACTGCAAAGCTCAGTGAGGTTTAGAAAGCCACAAAACAATGGGTAGACATACATACTGTGGTGACGAATCTGCTCCAGAGCCCGGGGAAATAGAAAAAACACAGACCTTTACCTCCAGGCAGAAAGAAAGTGCAGGGAGCCGTGACTTTAAAAGTTCAGCTGGAGAGAAAAAAAACATATCTAAAGCTGCTGTCCTAAGGCCACGCCCCAACACCATAGCAACTAAGGGAGGTAATGAGAGACAGCTGAGGGAGGAGTGGAAAGGAGCAGGGCATTCCCACTCATTTAAGCCCTAGAGAACAGGAAGTGAGAGGGACGGAAGGGGGAACGGAAGAGAAATCAGGAGCAAGCACAACCAAGAGAACAGCAGAGAAACAGAAGTGGAAGAAATCCTGAAGGAAACAGAAAGAAAGGATTCTAGCAGAGAGACCAGAGAAAGGTACTCTAATGACAGCTTAAGGGAAGACTCTCCTCATAGCCAGCAACAGAATCTTGAGCAGAGCCAGGGTGGTAGAAAGGCTACAGCTGGTCTAGAAAGCAGGAGGTTTATTCCTGAAGAGACTGCTGTCTATAACCCAGGTACGGGGACTTTCCAGGAGGAGCTGGGTCAAAGACGTTTACCTCGGTGAAGGCTGTTAAAGAGAGCTGTTAAAAGAAAGGAGCTGAATTCTTTAGAAGTTCTAAATAGCTTGCTACTGGATAAGGATTTCCTGTGCCCTGATAAATCAAGGTTACTTACCTGTAACGGGAGTTCTCCGTGGACAGCAGGATAAGTCAGCCACACCTGGTGACATCATCCGACGGCGCCGTGGATGGAGTACTCTCTCTAGCCCAGAAGGGGTTTTGCTTTCTGGGCTGACCCCCTCCTCTCCACCTGGCCCAGCCCCCAGACCGCCCCTAGCCAGCCACTACTTTCCAAGCCAGTCCAGCACGTGCTAGGGGCGAAGGTATGCCAAGGGCCCCTGAAGGGGAGGATGGGTGGGAGAGTGTGGCTGACTTATCCTGCTGTCCACGGAGAACTCCCGTTACAGGTAAGTAACCTTGATTTCTCCTAGGACAAGCAGGATGAAGTCAGCCACACCTGGTGCCTCCCTAGCTAGAAAGGGCTGAGGTAGTAGGGGCCCACAATAATAAGGAGGACACGAGATGTATAACCAAGAATTTTATCAAGTCAATGAAGAACGTGCAAACAGCAAGTACAGAACAACTTGAACATTACAATTATGTGCAAATCATGTGCAAACATCACGTGCAAACAGCATGTGCAAACAGCATGTGTAAACGGTATGTGCAAATAGCATGTACAACAGCATGTGTAAACAGTATGTGCAATAGCATGTGCATACATCACGTATCAACATCACAGGCAAGGGCATGTGCATCAACATGCGACAGTGGGCAAGATAGCATGCAAATAGAAATCAATGGTAACATTCCCATGGCCGCCAGGTGTTAAGGCTCGGTCGGCGGTGCATGGGCCGTCGTTAAGACCGCTTGGCCGAAGGCCTGGTTACAATGCAGGTCGAGGCAGTAGTGTTTCTGAAATGTCTGAAGGGATGACCAGGTGACTGCCCTACAGATGTCCGTTGCCGGAACTGAGCGAAGGTTGGCCATGGTGGCAGCAAGCGCCCTCAATTGATGGGCGTGGACTGACGGTGCGTGATCGGTACCAGCCTTGTCAAGGCAGAAAGCGATGCATGCGGAGATCCAGAGGGATAGGGTGCGTTTGGAGACAGGGCGCCCCGGTTTGTTCGGGTCATAGGAGACAAAGAGCTGCGTGGTACGGCACTGATCACTTGTTCTTAGGAGATACAGATGTAGCGCTCTGACGCAATCCAGTGTGTGGAGCCTCGCCTCCTCCGGGGAGGAATGCGGCTCCGGGAAGAAGGAGGGAAGCTCGATGGTCTGGTTAATGTGGAAGGCAGAGGAAACCTTCGGAATGAACTTCGGGTGCGTCCGGAGGGAGGCTCGGTCGCTGGAAAGCTGCGTGTACGGTGGATGTGCCACCAGAGCCTGGAGCTCACTGATGCGCCTGGCTGAGGTGATGGCTATGAGGAACAAGGTCTTCCAGGAAGCGAACTTCAGCTCTGCTGACAGCAGGGGTTCAAAGGGGGGTAGCGTGAGTTGGTTGAGAACCGCGTTGAGATCCCAGTGTGGAACAGGCTCTCGGACTGGGGGATGTAGATTCGCTAGGCCTTTCATAAAGCGGGCTACAATGGGTAGCTGTGCGATGGAAGTGTTTCCTGGGCGGTGGTGGAGTGCAGAAATGGCCGCTAGGTGCACCAGAATGGACTGGGGCTGTAAGCCCTGCTGAGACAGAGAGGCCAGATATTGCAGTATCCCGGGCACAGGGGCCGAGAAGGGGTCTAGGGCTTGAGTGGAGCACCAGAGGGAAAAATGGCGCCATTTGAGACCGTATGACTTCCTGGTGGCCGGGCAGCGTGCCGCGAGAACTACCTCCTCCACTTTCCGGGAAAGGCCCAGGGGGGACAGGACTACCCGCTCAGCCACCAGGCTGTCAAGGCCAGGGTCCGAAGATTGGGATGGAGGGTGAGTCCATCTTCCTGGGTGAGGAGGTCCGGTATCAGTGGCAGCCGCCGTGGCGGATGGAGTGACAGACACCTCAGGAGTGGGAACCATGCCTGGCGAGGCCAGTGGGGGGGCCACCAGAATGGCTTGGGCCCTGTTGGAGATGATACGTTGTACAGTCATGGAGATCAGGGGAATGGGGGGAAAGGCATACACCAGTGACCATTCACGACTCGACAAATGCATCCGCTGAGTGGCTGTGCCGAGACGGCCGCTTGGAGCAGAAGTGTTTGCACTTTGCATTCCGCTTGGTGGCGAAGAGGTCGATCTCCGGTTGACCCCACACCCTGAAGAGGGAGAGGGCAATTTCTGTCTTGAGGGACCATTCGTGGGGATTTAGCTGTCGGCTGAGCTTGTCCGCCAGCTCGTTCTCGGTTCCAGGCAGGTATGTGGCTCGAAGTAGGCAGCTGTTGGAGATTGCGAAGGCCCAGATCTTGAGAGCTTCCCGGCACAGGGCCTGGGAGCCCGTCCCGCCCTGTTTGTTCACGTAGAACATGGCTACTTGGTTGTCTGTCTGGATGAGAGTGACTTTGCCACTGATTAGGTTCTGAAAAGCGCTCAAGGCGTAACGAATGGCTCTGAGCTCCAGAAGGTTGATGTGGTACTGCTGTTCCAGCTCTGTCCATGCGCCCTGAGTCCGGAGGTGCAGGTAATGCGCTCCCCAGCCCACCGAAGAGGCGTCGGTGGTGATGGTTAGTTGGTGAGGTGGCTGTGTGAGGGGTCTCCCCTGTGAGAGGTTTTCCCCACGAGCCCACCACAGAATGGAGTTGCGGACAGCTTGGTTCATCGGTATGGGCGTGTTCAGGGGCTGCGAGTGCTGTGACCAGTGTGCTCGCAGATGCCACTGCAGGTGGCACATGTGGAGCCTCGCTAGAGGGACCATTTGCGTGGCCGCTGCCATGTGGCCAAGGAGCCGGAGTAGCTTCCTGGCGGTAGGGTTTTTGTTTGATCTGATGTGCAGTACCAAGTCCTGTATGGATCTCTTTTGTAGCGGCGGAAGGAAGGCTTTTACTTTGTTGGTATCTATCAGCGCCCCGATGAACTCCAGTTGCTGCGAGGGGCGCAGGTGGGACTTCAGGTAGTTCACTAAGAAGCCCAGCTCGGATAGCAGGGCAATGGTGGAGCGAGTCGCTCTCACTGTCTCTTCGGAGGAGGGTGCTGAGATCAGCCAATTGTCTAGGTAGGGAAACAGGCAGATTCCTTGCTTGCGGAGGTGCGCTGCTACAGTGGCTACGCACTTTGTGAATACCCTCGGGGCTGGGGACAAGCCAAACAGGAGGACCTTGTACTGGAAGTGCTTCCCTATCACTCGGAACCGCAGGTATTGACGGTGATCCGGGTGGATCGGGATGTGAGTGTATCCCTCCAGCAGATCCAAGGATGTCAGCCACTCCCCGGGCTGGATGAGTGGTAGAATGGATCCGAGGGAGTGCATCCTGAATTTCTCTTTGGTGATGAAGAGGTTGAGTGCTTGGAGGTCGAGGATTGGGCGCATACCTCCTGACTTCTTTGGGACTAGAAAGTACCTTGAGTAGAAACCAGAATATTGCTCCGAGGTTGGTACTGGTTCGATGGTGTTGGAAGAGAGAAGGGAGAGAATCTCCTTCTCCAGGGCAATGGAGGAAGGTCCCGGTGCCTTGCAGGGTGAAACTCTGTGCTGCACTGGGGGAGATAGGAACTTCAAACGATATCCGTCCTTGATGATAGTCAGCACCCATTTGTCCGAGGTGATGGACTGCCAAGCCGAGAAAAATAGGGCGAGGCGTCCCCCCATGGGGGGGTTGTCCAATGGCTGATTGTCAAAAGGCTTGATTACTTTTCCCCGTCCCGGGATGCTGGCTTTTTTGTGGCTTTCTATCCCTCTGCCGAGGTTTTTGCCGGTAGGACTGTTGTGATGGCTGTTGTTTGTATCGGGGTTGCCATTTTTGGTAGGAGCCGTACTGACGCTTAGAGGAATTGAAGTAGTAAGGTTTTTGATTGTAAGAGTTCTTGCGGCTGGGGCGCTCAAAGCCCTCATCCGACAATGTTTTCAATGTAGTACAGCGGTCCTTTAAAGCATTGACGGTGTCGGTAACCGTGTCTCCAAAGAGGGACTCTCCAGTGCAGGGAGCATCCGCAATGCGATCATGGGTGTCCTCTCGTAGCCCGGAAGCCCTGAGCTATGCAAGGCGGCAGGTGGAGATGGAAGAAGCAGCCGTGCGAGCCGCCGTGTCAAAGGCATCAAAAGCCACTCGCACCTGATGTTTCGTGCATTCTTGAAGGTCAAAGATAATGTCGGCACAATCAGGCTGTGCTCCCAGAGCTGGGGCAGGGATGGTCGCTTTAAGTTTCTCTAGGAGGGCATCCAGGTAAAGGGCCTGCTGCAGCTGGTGGGCGGAAATCCTGGCGCTGAGCATGGCTCCTTGAAAAACCTTCTTCCCTGTGTCGTCGAGCGACTTTAGGTCCTTTCCCGTGGGGCCGTTAGCATTGGAACGCGTGGACTTAGTCCTTTTCAGAGCTGATTCCACCACGATGGAGTGGTGCGGAAGCTGAGTTTTGTCGAATCCCGGTGTGGCCTGGACTTGGTACTTGTTGTCAAGTTTCCGAGACACTGCGGGCCCTGAGGAGAGGTTCTTCCAAAGGGTGATGAGATTCTCGCGCAGCAAAGGATAAACCGGGACGGTTGCCAGGGGTTTCGGAGTTTCGAGGAACTTGCATGCCGCCTGCGTCTCTGGGCGCTGGTCGGAGGCTTCAGAGGTGTTAGGAAGACTCAGAGTGTAAGCCAGCTTCTGTAGGAACTTGTGATAGGAGAGGTCCTCCGGGCTGGAGGGCGATGGCTCAACTGACAGTCCAGAGTCGATTGTAGGAACCCCTGGAGAGGTGTCCTCAGGTGTTGTTGCTAGCTCGGCTACCGCCGCCGTCTCAGAGGACGTAGCTGAATTGGCTACGGTGTCACCGGAGGTGGCCGGGGGGGGGGGGGGCAGGGTGACAGGTCTGTGGAAAAGAGGTGCAGAGGCGTTCACCGTTTGGGTCTGTGACCATTGTTGAAAGAGGGAGGATAGAAAGGAGGTGAACTTAGAGTTCTTTGCACATCCCTCTACCGGAGTTGGTGGAAAGAGTTCAGGTCTTAAGGGTTCCGGTTGGTCATGATCCTCCGATGCAGCCTCGGGGGAGGGGGACCCGAAGTCAAGCAGGTGTTGAGGAGACAGCGCAGCATGCCCTTCCGAAGACTCACTGGAGATGGAGGAGGAGCTAGACCAACTGCGGTGGTGATCCTGTCTGCCCCCGGAGCGGCCGTGAAGATCGCGGTCGCGTCCAGATGAGCTGCTACTGTGGTTCCTTCAACTGAGCCTATGATGGCGCGGGCCTGCCCGATGTCTCGGCGTGGAAGGAGACCGTCGTCGGCCTGCTTTGTCGGCGCGAAGAGCTGCCTCTCTTCCTCTTCTTGCTGCGCCGGTGCCGATCTTCCGCGTCATGGTGGGCGGAGCTAGGGGCGGAAGCGGCAAAATCCAAGATGGCCGCTCCCATAGCCTCCACATGTTCGAGAGCTCCCGGGATGTCCTGAGGAAGGGGAGGCCTGCCGATAGAGCCCGGAAGGAGGGAAAATGGTCCCGCAGCATCGCGGCAAGGAGCGGAGGCCGGCAGGGGCACGCTCGGGGCCGCAGCGAAAAGGGTCTCTGTTTGTCCCAGGAGAGCCAGGATATCGCGGCAGGGAGCAGAGGCCATCAGGGGCATGCTCGAGGCCGGGGAAGCATCGGCAGCACTTATCTGGAGGGCTGAGCCCGTGGCAGAGGCAGAGGAGCCTTGACGAGGTGACACGGTAGGAAACAGTTCCTTGAGCAGATTTTTCCTCATTTTCCGAGACATCTTAGCACAGTGGTAGCAGTCTTCTACCTTGTGCGAGATGCCCAGGCAACGGATGCAGCAAGGGTGGGAATCAGTCGCGTTCATCTTGCAGGAGCACACCGGGCACTTCTTGAAACCCGGTTTGGGCATGTTGAATAAAAAAAATAAATAAATCAAAGAAAGTAAAAATAAAGAGAGTGTGGAAGGTCCGTCTTGCTGGCAAGGCGGAAGAAGTGAAAGTGGCTGGCTAGGGGCGGTCTGGGGGCTGGGCCAGGTGGAGGGGAGGGGGCTCAGCCCAGAAGGCAAAACCCCTTCTGGGCTAGAGAGAGTACTCCGTCCACGGCGCCGTCGGATGATGTCACCAGGTGTGGCTGACTTCATCCTGCTTGTCCTAGGAGAACACCCCTGAGCCAGGAGGGAGGTCTCATTGGGAAGGGGTTGTTAAGCTGCTGAAAGAAATTAAACCCACGCTGTCCCAAGCTGTTTCCAGTCCGGAGACTGCAGAGTCTGACTATGAGTGTATGCAAATAGATGAGGCTCATATTGAATCTGATTTCTCAGAATGTGAGATGGACTGTGCTTTATCTTGGAGGGTGAAGTGAAAACCTATAGATTGTAAACCTGAAGAAAATCCCAGACTTATTATGCTTGAATGTCTGTGGTTAAAACAAGCCTAAGAAGATTTGATATGAAGTTGCTGCTGTGGTTTTAAAAGGCATGAGACCGTCAGGACTGCATTCTGAATGTGTCTGGAGCAATTAACAAAACCTGTGATAATCTAAGTAAAAAGGAAAACTTAAAGTATAAGTGCTGCAGTTTAAAGACCATTTTTTTGGCTTAAAGTATAAGTGTTGCAGTTTAAAGAACGTTGTTTGGAAGCTAAAGCTAGCCAAAGACGGTAACGTGATAATTTGTGGCCTGAAGAGATATTTACCTGGCTGAGGGAAGCAAAGGTAATTAGAGACTCTGGAAAAAGTTTTGTACAGAAGTTATCTTTCTTTTGAGGAAAGGTTTCTTACCTTATATGATGTGCCAAGCTTCTATGGAAGTTCTTTGCACCAAGGAGGCAAATAAATTTCCTGTGTTGCTTTCAAACCCTCGGCTTAATCATTTATTCACAACTACAACTCAGTGCAAGCAACTACAACTCCCAGAAGCCCTAGCTCTGGGAGCTCACATAAAGGGGACATTGAAAGGGTCCCCTTTCCCTTCTATAGGCAACCGCCTAGGCGGGGCAAGGAGGCCACAGGTGGCGTAGTTTTTAGGATTTGCCTTAGCCACGTATACACGAAACATCTGGAGCCTCAAAGAATAAAGGAGACTTCTACCGAAAGTGCTGAGGATACAGAGGGCCTGCTGAAGAGAAAGACCCGGAGTGGCAGCAGAAGGACCGGACTGAAGGGGAGTACCAAGCCGTGACCTGCTGATTGATAAACTCGAGTCTACACCTGCATAAGGTAATCCGTATATAAGAAGGGTATAGACGGATACTGGTGCAGGGTGGGGATAGAGCAGTGCTCAAGAAGAGCAAAAGAGAGAGGGTTTATATTTGGAGCCACACTTGGTGGTTTCTCTCTCTGTTTTTTCATTTCAGCGTCTACCGAGGATGGAGAGGACTGAGCTTCTGGGATGGATGGCGGAGCAATTCCAAAAACAACAGGAAATGTCTGCAAGGACTCAAGAACACACTGCCGCCATGCTCCAGACCCAGCAGAAGCCGCTCCTAGATATGATGGCTGCTTGGCTAGGAGCGCAGAAGAAAGCGACGGAGTCCCTATGGACAGCACCAGGTTCCTTGGGAGCTATATCAGGGATGGGGTTACCTGGGACTGGGACATTCTCGTTTGGTCAGTTGGCCAAAGGGGATGACGTGGACGACTTCTTGGAAGCCTTCGAGAGAGTGGATCTCCTAACGGGCTGGCCGAAAGACCAGTGGGCAGTGCGCCTTGCCACCTCCTTGACAGGAGAAGCGCTTGCAGCCTACAGGGCCATGCCCGTGGCCTTAGCCGCCAATTATGAAGAGCTTCAAAAGGCTATACGAGACCGTTTGGGCCTAACCCCCATGGTCTACCACCGCCTTTTGAGGAGCTGTAAGCTAAAAATAGGTGAAACACCGCGTGCCTTATGCCAGCGGATAAAAGGGTTGGCATTAAAATGGTTGACGCCTGATGCAAGAACAAAAGATTCTTTGTTAGACTGTATTGTCTTAGAGCAGTTCATGGACGCAGTTCCAAAAGACCTGCAGTCCTTCCTGATCCTACAGGACTGCCAGACCACGGATGCAGCGACCTCACTGGCTGAGCGTTTTCTAGAAGCCAGTTTGGTAAACCAGGCTAAGGTTGGTGGTCTAACCCGGGCAGTTGAAGTGGCTTCAGAAAGGAAGGGAAAAGCCATGTGGGGAGAAGGGACGAAGGTAATGCATGTGGATAAGACCCGTTATGTGCAAAGAAAATGCTTTTCTTGTGGGGAAGAAGGACATATGAGAAGGGATTGCAAAGCTAGGACAGCTCTAATCACCACCCATTCTAAAGAAAGGGGAGAGGGATTCCTCTTGGGCGTAGAAGTGGAGGGTGTCCAGGTAGAGGCCTTGCTGGACTCCGGAGCGGACCAATCGATGATCTCGCGAAAACTCTGGAGGGAGATAAAATCCCAGGTTGGTCCGTGTCCCCGAGTCACAAAAAGCAGCATAAAGATAAAATGCATTCACGGGGCAGCCTCGTCCTACCAAGTATATACTATTTCAGTAAAAAGTTTGGGTTTGAAACGGAAAATACCTGTAGCTGTAGTTCCAAGGCTCCCACAAGCTTTAGTCCTGGGAAGGGATTGGCCTCAGTTCAGGCGTGGGTTAGCAGAGGGTCTTCAGCATAAAACAGGCATGGTATCCACCCGGGCCCGCACAAAAGCTAAGGAGGGGGAACAAGACCCACCAGACGACCCGATGTGCGGGTTGCCCTCCCATGATGACTTAGTGACCCCTCCTACTGAGGGTGATAAAAAGACGAAGGCGGAAAAGTGCCAGGAAACGCATAATAGATCACAGAATAGAGCTAAACTAGCCGCTGGCCAAGAGTTACCATGGGTCCCGGCAGAGCTAGTTGCGAGATTTCCCTCTTTCCCCAAGGAACAGCGGGCGGATCTCGCACTCAAACGGGCTTTTGAGTATGCTCGAAGAGGAACAGAAACCCTACCCCGATTCTTCCTAGATAGTGAGATATTATATCAGGAGAGTTTAGATCCTAGGACGGGGAATAGTAGGAAACAGCTAGTGGTTCCCACTGCTTTTAAAGCACTGGTTCTGCAGTTGGCCCATGATCACCCCGTAGTGGGTCATAAAGGGGTCCGTGGCACGTTGGACCAAATTTTGGCTTGCTTTTACTGGCCGGGAATTTTTAAGGAGACTGCCAGGTTCTGCGAGTCATGTTCTTCGTGTCAGCACGTGGCATCAAATCTCCCACCAAAAGTACCATTGGTTCCCATACCTGTCTAATTAGAACCTATACACTGACTGGCTATGGACATAGTGGGACCTCTTACGAGAACGCCCCGGGGGTTCCAATACATTTTAGTTATAGTGGACCAAGCCACCCGATTCCCGTGGGCGATCCCTCTTCGTAATATATCTGCCAGAAGTATAGCGTTGGAACTGGTGAAATTATTCTGTGAAGTGGGCTTCCCCCGAGAAGTTCTAACAGATAGGGGAAGTAATTTCATGTCGCGATACTTGGCCCAAGTGTGGGATGCGTTTGGCATCCGACATGTCAGAACCGCTGCGTATCATCCCCAATCAAATGGTTTGGTTGAACGCCAGAATCAGACCTTAAAGAAGATGTTAAGGCAAAGTCTGGATGAGGATATGAGAGATTGGGATGTGATGCTTCCCTTTGTATTATATGCATGTAGGGAGAAAAAGCAGACTTCTATGGGTATTGCCCCGTATGAGTTATTGTATGGACGGACTCTGCGAGGCATCCTAGATATACTAAGGGAGCAATGGGTGGAACCAGACATAGAAGAAATTGGTATACCCCAATTTTTTAAAGATTTAAAAGGACGTTTACATCGCACCTCTCAAGTGGCAGAAGCAAATATTGCAGCTAGTCAGTTACGTCAAAAGACCTACTATGACCGGCACGCAAAGCCCCGTCACCTAGAGGTAGGAGAGAAAGTGATTGTCATGGTAGCCGGACCTAATTCTAAATTTGAGAGCAAGTGGAAGGGGCCATACCGGGTAATAAGACAGGTAGGTCCCGTATCATATTCCGTCCAGAACAGAAAAGGTCGCCAGCAGATCTACCATATTAATGTCTTGCGCCCCTGGCACGAGCGAATAGCCTTGGCTTGGTTTGCCGCGATAGATGAGAGGGCCGGTAGCAATCGGGTAGCACATAACACCCTAGCTCGAATTACGGGCTGTGCGGGAGTTGATACGCCAGCCGGTAATATCTTAAGGGGGGAGGATGTGTGGTGACGAATCTGCTCCAGAGCCCGGGGAAATAGAAAAAACACAGACCTTTACCTCCAGGCAGAAAGAAAGTGCAGGGAGCTGTGACTTTAAAAGTTCAGCTGGAGAGAAAAAAAACATATCTAAAGCTGCTGTCCTAAGGCCACGCCCCAACACCATAGCAACTAAGGGAGGTAATGAGAGACAGCTGAGGGAGGAGTGGAAAGGTGCAGGGCATTCCCACTCATTTAAGCCCCAGAGAACAGGAAGTGAGAGGGACAGAAGGGGGAATGGAAGAGAAATCAGGAGCAAGCACAACCAAGAGAACAGCAGAGAAACAGAAGTGGAAGAAATCCTGAAGGAAATAGAAAGAAAGGATTCTAGCAGAGAGCCCAGAGAAAGGTACTCTATTGACAGCTTAAGGGAAGACTCTCCTCATAGCCAGCAACAGAGTCTTGAGCAGAGCCAGGGTGGTAGAAAGGCTACAGCTGGTCTAGAAAGCAGGAGGTTTATTCCTGAAGAGACTGCTGTCTATAACCCAGGTATGGGGACTTTCCAGGAGGAGCTGGGTCAAAGACGTTTACCTCGGTGAAGGCTGTTAAAGAGAGCTGTTAAAAGAAAGGAGCTGAATTCTTTAGAAGTTCTAAATAGCTTGCTACGGGATAAGGATTTCCTGTGCCCTGATAACACCCCTGAGCCAAGAGGGAGGTCTCATTGGGAACAGGTTGTTAAGCTGCTGAAAGAAATTAAACCCATGCTGTCCCAAGCTGTTTCCAGTCCGGAGAATGCAGAGTCTGACTGTGAGTGTTGTCAGACGGCTGCCTAGGGTGAGAACTTACACAATCTTGACGATGCATATATTCATATGATTCTTGCAAGGTATTGTGGGTATTGTAGTTCATTCACTCCCAAACACAGCTGATGACAATAATTTGAGTTGTGAAACCAAGTGGTAAGATCAATAAAATACTTCTTTTATTGATGGGGTTTAATTCACCCAGCACATGTATGCTTGATAGCACTATAAATGAGGTTACTTGCTTGCAGTGTTTAAAATGGATAACAAAAAGTCACAAAGTAAACCAGAAAACAACCTTCAGCTTGACAGGCAATTAGCTAATGTTTTCTTAGCAAATAATTACCAAATACAAAGGCACAAAGTAAAGAATAAACTTTGCTGGTTAGGTTAACTTCTGCTTATTTTCCACGCCGATCTCAGCAGTGATTCTCCCTTGCTCACACACACAATCAGGTGCAGCCCTAATTACTATCAATGGACCAGCTGAAAGCCTTTAGCTGGCTGGCTGCTACTGTGTGAGCCCAAATCCTGCTTTAAGAGCTGTTTGCAGTGGAAATAAAGAACAAAGTTAGGTTTCTTTGTGATGGTGGATGTGTTTGCTCAGAGAAAGCTAGTAATAGCATTTAGATAGAGAACAGTCCATATAAACTGTACTTTCATCTGCTGTATCACCCCCTTCATCAACAATCATAGGGTCAATATCATACATTGGCACAGATGAGTCTTTCATTAAGGCACTATCATGAGAATGCTTATTCCCTTGCTGCCATTCTCTATTATAGATAGGGTCTGGATCAGTGTTCATACCTGAGCCTCTCCTGCCATCATAATTCCTCTCTGTAAAGCCTGGCCAATATGTAATCCAATCCTGATGTCCAGCCTTCCAATCTTGATCCCTGGACGCTGGATCTTCTCTCACATACCTTCTGGCCTTGGTCTGAAAGTCCCTTCCACATGCAGTCTTCTCTCTTCCAGGTAGCCACTGGTGATTCCTATCTCTGCCACTCCATTCCTCTGGCTGAATCCAGTCCAATGGACTCTGCTGGCTTTTGGAATACCTCCCAGTATGAGTACTGCCTTGGAATCTCCCAGACCTTCCAATAGCCTTTCTTCTCTTCCTTCCAGAGAGTTTCCTTCTCTCTCTATCTGCGTGGCTTTTGCTGAAGCTGTTCTTCCAACTGTTGCCGAAACTGTTATCTGAAGAAAAAGCTCTACTCTTATCCTGTTCTAATGTGTGCTGCTCCCTAACACAGCGCAGCTGTGTTGAATCAGGCCCTGCCCTTTGAGATGAGTGCTTAGGGATTACCTCATAGCTCTCTTGATTGCACACACATTCTCTCACTTCAGCCCCTCTCATGGCTGCTGGAAACCTGGTGCATTCTGGGACTGGTAGTCTTTTATGTGAAAACTCTGTTTTCTTGCTTCTACCAGAACTGACAGGTTGCTTGTTCAGAGTCACATCATCTTTTCTATAGCTCCTACCTGAGCTATGATAAGCTTCCTTATCACATACCCCCCTGCTTAAGTTATTACGGACTGGTTTTACTGGTGAAACTTCTTCTCTACAGTCCGTAATACGGGAAAGTGCATCCACATTCTTGTGTAACTTCCCGGCACGATGTTCAACCTGAAAATCAAACGCCTGTAAGGCCATGTACCAGCGTGTCAGCCTGGCATTGTGGTTCTTCATTTGCTGCAACCACTTAAGTGGGGCATGGTCCGTGACCAACTGGAACTTTCTCCCTGTAAGGTAAAACCTTAACGCCTCCACTGACCACTTGATAGCCAAACACTCTTTTTCTATCGTGGAATACTTTTGTTCAGCCAGTGACAACTTCCTGCTCAGGTACATCACAGGATGCTCCTCCCCATCATGGCACTGGGATAGGACTGCTCCTAGCCCTACATCCGATGCATCGGTTTGAACCAGAAAGGGTTTCTTGAAGTCTACTCCTTTCAGTACCGGTCCTGTACACAATTTTTCTTTTAATACTGAAAACGCTTTTTCAGCTTCTGGTGTCCACTTTATCTGGTTTGGACAATTCTTTCGCAGCATATCCGTGAAAATGGAACTTTTCTCTGCGAATTGCGGTATAAACCGGCGGTAGTATCCAATAAGTCCTAAGAAACTTCTTAGTTGTTTCTTGGTTGTTGGAGGAGGAAAATTCCTGATGCTATCTATTTTGCTTAATAGAGGTTTAATTTTTCCTCTTCCCACTAGGTGGCCTAGGTATTTTACCTCCCTATTTGCAAAGGCACACTTCTTCGGGTTTAAAGTGATTCCCGCTTGCTTCATAGAGCACAAGACTGCCCTGATCCTCTTCAAATGCTCCGCCCAGGTGTTACTATGGATTATGACATCATCCATGTATGCAAAAGCATAACTTTGGTGGGGTCGAAGTACCTGATCCACTAACCTTTGGCAGGTAGCCGCTGCTCCATGCAGTCCGAAAGGCATCCTCTTGAATTGGAAAAGGCCAACGGGGGTGCTGAACGCAGTTTTCGGCTTCGACTCCCTGGTGAGCGGGATTTGCCAATATCCTTTTGTCATATCAAGGGTAGTTAAGTATTGAGCCTGTCCCAGCTGGTCTAGCAGCTCCTCAATTCTTGGCATTGGATATGCATCAAAAACTGATATGGCGTTTACCTGCCGGAAGTCAATACAAAATCTTAAGGATCCATCAGGCTTCGGCACCAGGACTATGGGGCTATTCCAGGGACTCTTTGACTCCTCTATTACCCCCATGTCCAACATCTCCTGGACTTGTGCCACTACCTCCTGTCTTTTGGCTTCAGGCAAGCGGTATGGCCTTTGATGAACCAATTTCCCAGGTGGAGTTATTATTTCATGGGCCACCAAATGGGTCTCCCCAGGTATGGGTGTCAACACATCTGGGAATTCCTTAAGCAACTTCCTAATTTCTTCCTGTTGTACCATTGTCAGGTCCTCACCTATTTGGGGCTCTGATTTTTCTTTACAATCAGATACCTGGGGTCCCAAATCTTCCTCTTCACTCACCTCCCTCTCTCGGGCACAGGTGGCAGCTAAGCTTTTAACCCCTTTGACATCAGTAGAACCAAAGCCTTTGGCTCCACGTTCAGAATTCTCTAGGGATGTGACCTCCTCCACAGGTGGAAAACCCAGCCTCTCACAAATCAATTGGGCAATTTTGTCTCCTGTCTTCACATGATACTCATTCTGTCCAAAGTTAAACAACAGAACTTTAATATTGCCCCTGTAATCGGGATCAATTACTCCCGCACCCACATCGATGAAATATTTAAGGGCTAATCCGGACCTTGGGGCTACTCTCCCATAACATCCAATTGGTATTTCCACTTGGAGACCGGTGTCAACCAGGGCTCTCCCTTGGCTAGGTACAATCACATTTTCTATGCTGCACAGGTCAAACCCAGCAGACTGAGGGGTTGCCCGCCTAGGAGCTTGGGCCTTCTCAGAGACCTTATGGTACTTTAGGACGAATATCTGCTTTGGGGTAGCTTGGTCTTCTGGACGCTTAACCATCTTTTTAGCTGGGGTCTGAGGACTTCCAAATAAAGGCCCGGGAGCTACTACCATTAAACCTTCTCCCTCCTTTTTTCCTAGTCCTTCCACTAGACCCTGCTTAAATCTTGGCCAGTCTCTTCCTAGAACCAAATCAAAGGGTAGCCTAGGCACCACTGCTAATAGGACTTCCTCTTGTTTCCCTAGGCACTTTTTTTTTTTTTTTTAATATTTTTATTTATAAATTTCCTGAATTACAACAAACAATAAAGAATAAAATTAACACCCACACAGTTTACAATATTCAAGAAAAAGAATATACCACATAACAAGAAACCACATCAAGGAGGAGCATACTACCAATTTACACAATACATGATAAGGAAATCAGAAGTATACAAAACTCCACTATTGGGAGACAGTAATCTCACTGCCTACTTCCTTTGCCTTTTTCTGATTCAAAAAAGATTTAAGTTGGGACACATCCGTAAACACAGAAGACTGACCCTCAAGAGTAACTATACATCTACAAGGAAATTTTAAGTAGAAGCATGCACCTATAGCCAAAACAGATGATTTTAACAGCAAAAACTGCCTACGCCGGGCCTGAGTGGCCCTGCTCACATCTGGGAAAACCTGCAGCTTTTGGCCACAAAAAAGGGATTCGCTGTACTTAAAATAAGCACAAAGAACAGTTAATTTAATAAGCTCAGAACCAAAGGTAGCAACTGAAGTGCTACGCTTGGAAATAGTATCTGCGGAGTCTTCTAAGAAGGCAGTTAAATCCCGCCCAGCAGTGTCGTCTAAAGGGGAAGAAGAAACAACCTCACCCTGAACATCAGAGGAGGCAGAGCGAATAGGCAAATAATATAGGTAAATAGCCTCAATACTACCATCCAATTTCAATACTTCAGTAAAATATTTCTTAAGCAATATAACAGGAGACAACAAATGGGTGACAGGGAAGTTAAGGAAACGTAGGTTTTTGGCTCTAGACTGATTCTCAAGTATCTCCAATCGATAATTAAAGGAGGAAAAATCCCGTATCAAGGCATAACTATTATCTGAACAAACTTGGAGTTGAGATTCAGTCTTAGCCAAAGCATTAGTTATGGCACCCAATTGTTTATCAGTGCTTTGCATTTTACAAACCGCTTCAGAGGTAAACATACAGAGAGAGGATACTGTAGCTGTTAAACGCTTATCAATGCCATTGATAGCAGTCCAAATATCCTTTAGAGTTACCTCACCAGAACCAAGATCAGAACTCTGTGGGATTTCCTCTGGCTTCCCCGGAAGAACCGGTCGTGGGATAGGTGTAGCATGCTCCAACGGTGATTCTATTTTCATTGATGACAAAGAAGGCACAGGAGGAAGAGGCGGTGTCCTGAAACGGGGGCTTAACGAAGCTCCCTCAGGTGACGATACAGCAGATAGCTGGGAGACTAGGTGTTTGTCCATGGGCCCTACGATTTTCTTTACTAACACCTTCTCACCGGATTTCACAGCTTTACCTTTGCGTTTGCCCATGACGCAAAACAACCAGCCTCAGCTTCTCAGTTGCGCCGAAGGGGCGCCAAAGGGGCGTGTCCTGCCCCTTGTACCACGCCCCTTAGGTCACGCCACGCGGGCCGCGACACGCGGCCGCGTGAAGAAGCCGCCGAAAGAAATGGAGGATCGGAGAAGGGGTCCTCCTCTGCCGAGGGCGACCCTCCCACTGCCTGGCCGGATCCGGGCAGGGCCTCCAGGCACCTGCCAGCTACTCCCGCGGCACTGAAACCCTTGCCGCGTCTATCTCCGATGCAGGTAGGCTCCCCAATGACCACCTGCAGCCACCGGAAGAAATGGAGGATCGGAGAAGGGGTCCTCCTCTGCCGAGGGCGACCCTCCCACTGCCTGGCCGGATCCGGGCAGGGCCTCCAGGCACCTGCCAGCTGCTCCCGCGGCACTGAAACCCTTACCGCGTCTATCTCCGATGCAGGTAGGCTCCCCCATTTCCCTAGGCACTTAACCTTTAGCCTATAGGTGGGATATGATGATGCAGCACCATGAATGCATCTGATGTGAACTTGGCTTTCAGGGGTTCTAGGCACAAATCTTTCTTGGGCCTCTATCCTCTTCCAAAGCCTTTTTGACATCATACTCTGGTCTGCCCCAGAGTCTAATAATGCATTTGTGGTAATTCCTTGCACATCAACCATCAAAAGAAATCCTTCCTTGGGTTGTTTTAAATCCAGACCCATTAAACTAGTGTGTGTCTGGCATCTCTTCTCTAAGTGTCCCACTTTTCCACACTTGAAACATTTCTTTCTATTCCACTGTGTCATCTGGTTTGATACAGTACATTCATTTTTAGAAACATTCCTAATTATTCTCTTTTCTAATACAGCACATCTAGCCTCAGCATCCATCTTTAGAGGGCCACCCATTCTATGGCAAGCCTGCATGGCTTCCAAGAATCTCTCTGCTAGCATGGTTGCCTCTCCAAGATTTTGGCAATTTTGCTGTATAAGAAAAACATTCAAATCTTTAGGTACCCCAAGCATAAATTGTTCCAGCATTATACTATCTAATAACATTTCTACTGTCTTTTGCTCAGGCTCTAACCATTTTACAGCTAGACTTCTAATTCTCTGACTCAGAGCCCTGGGTGTCTCACCCACTTTCAATGTAACAGCTCTAAACATTCGCCTATACTCTGAAATTGACAACCCTAGGCGATCTCTAATAGCTGCCTTTACATCCTTATAAATCAAAGCCTGGGCTGCTGGCATTGCTCTGTAAGCTGCTAGTGCCTCACCAGTTAATGAGGCTGCCAGCCTTACTGCCCACTGGGTCTCTGGCCATGCTAAAGCCTGTGCCACTCTTTCAAAAGACTCTAGAAAATCATCAACATTATCTTCTGGAGTTAATTTCCCAAAATTAAATGCCCCAATCCCTTGATTGAGTCCCACAGTATTCACATGTGGTGTACCAGTACTAACTGCTGGTCTCGCATCTGTTCCACTTTGGCTCTGCAGCTGAACTAGAGCTTGCACCAGATCAAGCACTGGTTTCTGCTGTTCCATTAAGGCCTTCATAGCAGTGTCCTGGGCCTGCTGTGATAGCTCCTGCTGCTTGCAAAATTGGGCTGCCATCCACTGAGCCATCTCCCTCGGATCCATCTTGACCCCTGCAAGAAAAGAGAAAAAAAAAAACCAAAGAGCAGCACCTTCCAACCAGGTGTGGTTTTTTTTTTTCAACTTTTTTTTTTTTTCAATTACCCCCTGTGCTTACACACATCCACCACTAGACATGCCCAGGTACATATTACCTTGTCTCAGTGATGAATCCAGCTTTGCACAGGGTCTTTTCCTCTGGGACAGCTTCCTGGAACAACCACTTTTCTTCCAAAGTGCAGATGAGGGAAAGAAATCTTCTTACAGCTTTAAACTTGACTTTTATTTGTAATCCACAACAAGTAAATCCTCTTGGTGCAAGAGCAATCCGAAAAACTACGCCATTTGTCAGACGGCTGCCTAGGGTGAGAACTTACACAATCTTGACGATGCATATATTCATATGATTCTTGCAAGGTATTGTGGGTATTGTAGTTCATTCACTCCCAAACACAGCTGATGACAATAATTTGAGTTGTGAAACCAAGTGGTAAGATCAATAAAATACTTCTTTTATTGATGGGGTTTAATTCACCCAGCACATGTATGCTTGATAGCACTATAAATGAGGTTACTTGCTTGCAGTGTTTAAAATGGATAACAAAAAGTCACAAAGTAAACCAGAAAACAACCTTCAGCTTGACAGGCAATTAGCTAATGTTTTCTTAGCAAATAATTACCAAATACAAAGGCACAAAGTAAAGAATAAACTTTGCTGGTTAGGTTAACTTCTGCTTATTTTCCACGCCGATCTCAGCAGTGATTCTCCCTTGCTCACACACACAATCAGGTGCAGCCCTAATTACTATCAATGGACCAGCTGAAAGCCTTTAGCTGGCTGGCTGCTACTGTGTGAGCCCAAATCCTGCTTTAAGAGCTGTTTGCAGTGGAAATAAAGAACAAAGTTAGGTTTCTTTGTGATGGTGGATGTGTTTGCTCAGAGAAAGCTAGTAATAGCATTTAGATAGAGAACAGTCCATATAAACTGTACTTTCATCTGCTGTATCACCCCCTTCATCAACAATCATAGGGTCAATATCATACATTGGCACAGATGAGTCTTTCATTAAGGCACTATCATGAGAATGCTTATTCCCTTGCTGCCATTCTCTATTATAGATAGGGTCTGGATCAGTGTTCATACCTGAGCCTCTCCTGCCATCATAATTCCTCTCTGTAAAGCCTGGCCAATATGTAATCCAATCCTGATGTCCAGCCTTCCAATCTTGATCCCTGGACGCTGGATCTTCTCTCACATACCTTCTGGCCTTGGTCTGAAAGTCCCTTCCACATGCAGTCTTCTCTCTTCCAGGTAGCCACTGGTGATTCCTATCTCTACCACTCCATTCCTCTGGCTGAATCCAGTCCAATGGACTCTGCTGGCTTTTGGAATACCTCCCAGTATGAGTACTGCCTTGGAATCTCCCAGACCTTCCAATAGCCTTTCTTCTCTTCCTTCCAGAGAGTTTCCTTCTCTCTCTATCTGCGTGGCTTTTGCTGAAGCTGTTCTTCCAACTGTTGCCGAAACTGTTATCTGAAGAAAAAGCTCTACTCTTATCCTGTTCTAATGTGTGCTGCTCCCTAACACAGCGCAGCTGTGTTGAATCAGGCCCTGCCCTTTGAGATGAGTGCTTAGGGATTACCTCATAGCTCTCTTGATTGCACACACATTCTCTCACTTCAGCCCCTCTCATGGCTGCTGGAAACCTGGTGCATTCTGGGACTGGTAGTCTTTTATGTGAAAACTCTGTTTTCTTGCTTCTACCAGAACTGACAGGTTGCTTGTTCAGAGTCACATCATCTTTTCTATAGCTCCTACCTGAGCTATGATAAGCTTCCTTATCACAGTGTATGCAAATAGATGAGGCTCATATTGAATCTGATTTCTCAGAATGTGAGATGGACTGTGCTTTATCTTGGAGGGTGAAGTGAAAACCTATAGATTGTAAACCTGAAGAAAATCCCAGACTTATTATGCTTGAATGTCTGTGGTTAAAACAAGCCTAAGAAGATTTGATATGAAGTTGCTGCTGTGGTTTTAAAAGGCATGAGACCGTCAGGACTGCATTCTGAATGTGTCTGGAGCAATTAACAAAACCTGTGATAATCCAAGTAAAAAGGAAAACTTAAAGTATAAGTGCTGCAGTTTAAAGACCATTGTTTTGGCTTAAAGTATAAGTGTTGCAGTTTAAAGAACGTTGTTTGGAAGCTAAAGCTAGCCAAAGACGGTAACGTGATAATTTGTGGCCTGAAGAGATATTTACCTGGCTGAGGGAAGCAAAGGTAATTAGAGACTCTGGAAAACGTTTTGTACAGAAGTTATCTTTCTTTTGAGGAAAAGCTTCTTACCTTATATGATGTGCCAAGCTTCTATGAAAGTTCCTTGAACCAAGGAGGCAAATAAATTTCCTGTGTTGCTTTCAAACCCTGCTTAATCATTTATTCACAACTACAACTCAGTGCAAGCAACTACAACTCCCCGAAGCCCTAGTTCTGAGAGCTCACATAAAGGGGACATTTAAAGGGCCCCCTTTCCCTTCTATAGGCAACCGCCTAGGCGGGGCAAGGAGGCCACAATACCCACACACATACTCATACTGATGCACTGTGCAAAAATGTGGATGTTTGGCAATCCTGCCTACCACTCTGGTCCCAATCTCAGTTCAGGCATTGTTAAGGTGTGTTCATTGTGCACATGTTAATAGATGCTCAGTGTGCCTGTGCTGTCAGCCTGACTCTCCATCCAGCTAAGGGTAGTGGAGCCTGTCTGTACCCTTGTTGGTTGATTCATTGGGGGTTGCATATGTTGGTGTTGTACCTGCATTGTGAGATAAGCATTGCATGATCCACAACCAGGACCTGAATGTGTGACCCTCTCTGCTCACATTCACACCAACTGTGTGTAGTGCACCACAGTGCTGCCACATGGTTACAGCAGTCCCTGGGGATGACATGCCTCCCATCAGATAGACTGTGGCACATGTTGCACTGTGCATGGCACACTGGAGCAAGGCATAGCTTTGGTCTGCTGCAGGCAGGTGCCGCTGTCCCCACTGCCAACGCCTCCCACACCATGCTGACATGCTCATGTGCTGTCAGTGTTGGTGGTGCACAGTCCCATGCCAGCCAACATGTGGGTTGGTGGGTGCCTAGGGTGCAGGGTCGGGGGGGGGGCAGAGGCATACATGGATTGCAACACAAACTCCCCACAACCATCAGCCTCTCCAGGAACCCCATCCCGCCTGCCAGTGTCATGTCTCCTCACCCTGAGGAACAGATGGCTGAGAGGTGTTATATTGTCTGGAGTGGATTAGGTAAATGTAGGTCAATTGTCTATGCCATCAAAATATAGTAGGACTAGGGGACATGCAATGCGGCTACAGTGTAGGCCATCAAGTACTACTGGGAGTGAATAGTTTCTCAGACAACACATATGCAAACTTTGACAGTCACTTCCAGAGGACGCCATAAAGGCTGTTAGTGTGGCTGGGTTTCAGGAATGTTGGGACAGGTTCCTGGGGAACGGTCCAGAAACCATTACAAAAGAAGGGCCAAGAATATCCCCTCTTACCAAATACACACACTGTGGATCCTGTGTGTCTTTTGGGGAAACAGCTAGGTACATGTGACCTGGATTGGCCACTATTGGACACAGGATACTAGGCATGATGGACCTTGGTCTGACATATTTTCAAGTCATATGTTCTTATGTGCCACCTAGTCAACTGCCTGGTCCACCCTGTGCACCAGCAGCCCCGAATACGTGACCCACTTACACCCTCCTTTGTCCCATTTGTACCATCGACATAGAAACATAGAAATATGACAACAGAAAAAGACCACATGGCCTATCTAGTCTGTCCTTCCATATCAACAACTACAACAGTCCCCCTTTTACCTTTAGAGATCCTCTGTGTTTGTCCCATGCTTTTTTGAATTCAGTTACTGTCTTCATCTCTACCACCTCCACTGGGAGACTATTCCACGGATCCTCTACTCTTTCCGTAAAGAAATATTTCCACATATCACTTCTGAATCAATCTCCCTTCACCCTCATCCCATGTCCCCTCATAGCACAACTTGATTTCAATTGACAGAGGCTCTCTCCCTGACCATTTATGTCATGGAGGTATTTAAACATCTCAATCATATCACCTTTATCCCGCCTTTCCTCTAAGGTGTACATATTAAGATCCTTCAGTCTGTCCTCATATGCTTTATAACGAAGACCACTAATCATTTTAGTAGCCACGCTCTGCACCGACTCCATCCTGTTCACATCCTTTTGAAGGTGCGGTCTCCAGAACTGCACACTATACTCCAAATGAGGTCGCACCAAAGACTTACACAGAGGCATTATCACCTCATTTTTTCTGCTAGCCATTCCTCTCCGTATGCACCCAAGCATCCTTCTAGGTTTTGCTGTCACTTTTTCTACCTGTTTAGCTACTTTAAGATCATCAGACACAACCATGCCTAGGTCCCTCTCTTCTTTAGTGGACAAAAGTACTTCACCCCTATACTATATTGCTTCCTTGGATTGCTGCAGCCCAATTGCATGACCTTACATTTTTTTAACATTAAATCCCAGCTGCCAAATTCTAGACCATTCTTCAAGCTTAACTAGATCCCTCCTCATGTTATCTACACCTTCCTGGGTGTCTACTCTATTGCAGATTTTGGTATCATCCGCAAAGAGGCAAATCTTACCCGACAGCCCTTCCGCTATATCACTAAAAAAGATGTTAAAAAGAATCGGACCAAGGACAGATCCCTGGGGCACAACACTGGTAATATCCTTCTCCTCAGAATAAGCTCCATTTACCTGTACTCTTTGTTGCCTCCCACCCAACCAATTTCTAACCCAAGCAGTAACTTTAGGGTCCATCCCTAGGGTGCTCAGTTTGTTTATAAGTCACCTTTGTGGAACAGTGTCAAAGGCTTTACTGAAATGTAAGTACACCACATCTAGAGCTCTCCTTTGCTCCAACTCCCTGGTCACTCAGTCAAATAAATCAATCAGATTTGTCTGACAAGACCTGCCTCTGGTGAATCCATGCTGCCTTGGATCCTGTAATCTGCTGGACTCCAGAAACCTCGCTATCATACTTGGGCACTATGCTGTTGCTGCTAATGGAGCACTACTAGCTCTCTCTTGAGCTCCCCTGTCTGTGCATCACATTGTAGACATTTAAATAGGCTCTCTCTCCTCCAAATACACCCTTTCCACCATGTTTTGATATGTGTTAGGGTTCCTGCTATTAAGGTGCCATTGTTAAGGGAGCATGCCTTGTTCCAACACACTCCCTGCCCATTGACTCCCACCCTCCACCCCGTGGACATCTACTCTCCATCTGCATGGCACTGTAGAATGTCGGTACAGTCAGTGCATGCCAAAGTTGTGTTAGCACCCGCTAACAGCAGATTAGCACCTGCTAATGGCACAAATGCCCCGTTAGCATGCGTTAATGACACACTTGCTACCTTACTGTGGTTAGTAAACATGCCCCCAAGGAGAACATGGAAGGAGCTGCAAAGATCCACTGTAAAAATGGGAGTATCCATCCACCAGGTGGAATGTGACAAAACTGGACACACACAGAGGGGATGTGTACCCTTGCAATGTACCATAGATGGAGGCACACTCACTACCTGTCCACCATTATCCATACTCCACCCAATGCATTCAGGCATACCAGTGCCATCCGCTGTTGCCTGGCCCATCTGATCAACCCTGGTAAGAGAAGCAGACATGATCATGGTCTCAAACCATCTCAAAGTGAGTATAGAGGTACCATGCCACCTGGAAAGAGGCAGCTCATGCTGAGGCTAAACAGAAAAAAACACACGTAGCTCCTGGTTACAAGCCATGCCCAAGCTCTGAAGCAAGTAGTAAAGTTAATGAGAGCCACCTGGGGGAGGAGCACAGGACCCTAGTTCAGGCACACTCATATAAACGCAGGGGAATAGAAGGAAATGGAACCACCAGGGAAATAGAAGGAAGCAGAAACTCGAGGAAGTCTGAAGGAAGGAAGACCTTCAGGGCAGCTGAAGAGAAGAGTATTTCCAAGGAGAACACTAGAGAGGGTCCCAGAGGGAAGGAAGCTGTGAGACCGAGTCACAGGAAAGGTTTAACCACAGAGAACGCTGAGGAATGCAGTAGAGCTCTCAGTGGTAGAAGCCATAATCCAGAGAGGAGCCAGTGCTGCAGAGAAACTGCTTTGGGCTCTAGAGGGAGGAGATTTATAACTGAGAGAAGTCCTGACGAGGAGCAACGTACTTTGGCAGTAATCCAGGAAGCTATAGGAAATTTGCCAGCTCAAAAAGGGAATGTGAGTAAATCTGTGACTAAAAGTAATCTAAGTCAGTTAGAAGCACTGTGCCACTTAATGAGAGAGAAGAGGCTTCATGTGCCTGCTGAAAAGCCTGTGTGCAAAGAGTCTTATTGGAAGAAAGTACTAGAGCTGCTAGAAGAGGTTAAACCTGAGTTTGTACAGGGAGAATTAAAGCAGGATACAGAAAGTACTGATGCTGAAGAAATGCAAACTGAATGTTATGAATCTGACCAGGAGTCTGAGTCTTCTATAATGGACTGTTCTTTATGTCATAAGACTTTGTAATGGTCTTAACTGAAAGAAGAAGGGGCTAAAATCTTACTGTCTGGTAAAGCAGAAAACAAAACAGACTGGAAGTTGTTTAAGTCAGTATTGTTCAAGAATCCTGTTGGCCTTTAAAAGAAGGAAACAGCTACATGTGCTTTATGCTGAGTGAAACAGCTAAAACCTTATGCTGAAGGCTGGAACTTTAAAAGAAAACAGCTACATGTCTTTAATGCTGAAGGAAGCAATTAAAGCTTTGTTCTGAATGCTGGAAGTTGTAAGAAAAGTAACTACAAACGTTTTAACCTGACAGAAACAGTTACTGTGTGGTGCTGTATGTAAAAGTCTTTTCTTTTGTGGAAAACATGGTTTTGGAAGAAAGAATCCTATATTAATTTGTGTACCATGCGTTGAGCTTTTAAAGGCTCTTTTTTGGAAGGTGGAAAACAAAAATAAATATTCCTGTGTTTGCCTTAAACTCTCGGGCCTCAATATTATTTGAACCCACTACAATCCCCCGAAGCCCCGGCTCTGGACTATATTAAGGCACATCCCCTCCTCTAGGAAGCAGCCTGGACAGAAGGAGGCGCGACAACGTCCAGGGCAAATAGTGTAGATGGGGAATGTCTTCTACCATTGAGGTGGAGTAGGTTCCCTGATGTGACAGTGGACTGCAGGCCAGGGGCTATAAAGCGGTGGGTGGGGGCAGAGAGCCTCCCCTGCAGCCTGATCATGGCCTAGAGAGACTGGATCGGGGGATGGGCTGTGGGGAAGGCAGTACAGGAGATGGCATCTGGGGATCGCGGCTGTACAATGGAACAGTGGTGTCATGGCAACCTTTTGCGATGGCGCTGCAGCTCCATTGAACAGGCCAGACCGAGGTTGCCAGGGTAGATCCATATGTGCAGGCTGGGGTGAATCACAGACACAGCTTGCACATACAGGCCTGTTTGCGACCCCATTTCTGTGGGGCTATGCATGCCCTGTGGGATCAGATTTGTGGCACCCTTTGTGTGCCCTGTCCCTTCAGTCTGTTCAAAACTCTGCTGCGCAGCTAATCATCTACAGCACCAATATACTCACATAACCCCTCTTCTTAAATCACTTCATTGGCTTTCCTTCTGTTTACATATCCAATAGAAACTTCTTCTGACCTATAAGTGCTTTTATTCTATTGCTCCTCACTACCTTTCTTCTCTTTCCCTGCACCCCTCCTCGTTAACTCCGCTCTTCTTCTGGCTTGCTTCTCTCTATACCCTTCTCTTCAATAGCCAATTCCAGACTTTGATCTTTCAACTTGCTGCTCCTTATGCCTGGAGCAAACTACCTGTATCTTTACGTCAGGTTTCACCTCTCCCCCTTTTCAAATACATGCTAACCACTTTCATGCCGCTTTTGAATCTTAATCCTTTGTTCTACTTCTGTCTTATTACCCTTCCCTATTGTACCCTTGTTCTCATCTATTGTACTGTCTGTCCTGATTAGATTGTAAGCTCTGATGAGCAGGGACCATCTTTTATATGTGTCTGTAGAGTGCTGTGTACTCCTTGTAGCGCTAAGCAAATGATTAATAGTAGTAGTAGTAGTTGTAAGTTAGAATATTATGTAATTTACATGCGTAAATTCTGGCCCTGCCTATGCTCTGCCCAAGTTCCACTCCTGTGTACATGCTAACCAAAGGTATGCATGATGAAATTTACATGTGTGCTTACAGAATAGTGACCACCTAAAGTGCCATGTGGAAGTGCCCATTTACAAGACTAATGGCAAAGGCTGAACATTACAAGTAGACTGCTTCATCTGAAATCCTCCCAAGCCCGCTCTGCTGCAATCTTGTTGCCTTTGTCTGGCCTCTTTCCTCATGAAATCCCTGAGGAGGACGTTTAGTGAAACTGTTGCCAAGGTTGGGATATTTGAAAGAGAATGTTTCTTTGGACTGTGTGGATATATCAGTGCACAGCTGTTTGGGACTACTGATTCACTGAATTCAAGAACCAGCAACGTGTTTACGCCAAGTACAGATACTTTTCTTCAGTCCTTAATTTTTCATAATGGATGTTAGTGGACCATGAACTGTGGACTGAGAAGTAGACATTTTTTATGTGAATAAGAGGAAAATATGACAAAAGGTTTTGCAGGGAGCGATGAGATCATGGGACAGACAAGCATTTTAGCTAGTATACCTTGATGTTGACCCCCCCCCCTTATAGATTTTCTGTGAAGCAGTTTATAGGAACAGTTCATGCATATATATATACATTTTTTATGATGTAACTTGTCTCAACCAGTTCCAACCAGCTAAAACTGGTTCAAACCAGCCCAAAACTGTTTAAAGCGGTCCAAAGCAGTTTTAAACCAGCCCAGTTCAAAACCAGCCCAAACTGGTTTCAAACTGTTCAAACTGTCCAAAAACAACCCAATCAAGGAGTGAGGCTAGGAGTGAGGCTAATGTCCATATAAGTCCAAGAAAACTGCATTCACCCGGTTATTATTTTTGAAAGTTTTAACTATCTTATTCCATATATATTGTATGTAGTATATAAAATTTAGGAGGAAAAAGATCGCAGTTTCACATGAGCCATTCATACCATTGGGCAATATAGTATTTTCAGCCCAAACTATCACTTTACATCATGGATCTGAAAAAAAAAAATCCTTTATTAATCATACTTGATAGACAGTTCCAACTTCTATATCCCATAGAAAATAGAAATGTCACAATGATATATATAGGCACACATATCTTCTGGCCTGACCAGAATGAACAAATGGATGAGGAAATGCTCAAAGAAATCAAGGAAGCTAACAAATGTTACAGCACAGTAATAATAATGGGTGATTTCAATTACCCCAGTATCAACTAGGTCAGTGTCACGGCAGGACATGCTAGGGAGATAAAGTTCCTAGATGAAATAAATGACTGCTTCTTGGAGCAGCTGGTTCATGAACTGACCAGAGGGGAAGCCATATTGGACCTAGTCCTTAGTGGAACACAAGATCTGGTGCAAGAGATAAAGGTGTTGGGGCCACTTGGCAATAGTGATCATAGCATGATCGCGTTTGATTTAATTAGTGCAGGAGGGATAGTAAGGAAATCTGCAGTACTACCTTTTAACTTTTGAAAGGGAGACTATGATAAAGTGAGGAAAATAGTTAAGAAAAAACTAAAAGGTGCAGTTGAAAAGGTTAAAGACTTACATCAAGCTTGGGTGTTGTTGAAAAATACTATCTTGGAAGCCCAGACCAGCTGTATTCCATGCTTTAAGAAAAGTGGAAGGAAGTCCAACAAACTGCCAGCATGGTTTAAAGGTGAGGTCAGAGAGGCTGTTGTTGCCAAAAAAGCATCTTTCAGGAAATGGAAAAAAAGAGCCAAACGATGAAACCTCGAAACAGCACAAGCACTGGCAAGTTAAATGCAAGGCATTGATAAGGCAAGCAAAGGGAAAATTTGAGAAGAAGGTTGCTGCGGAAGCAAAAATGCATAATAAAGACTTTTTCAAGTACATTCTTAGCAAAAAAACTGTGATAGAGTCAATTGGTCCATTAGATGATAGAAGGGTTAAAGGGGCACTAAGAGGCGACAAAGGCGATAGCGGAGAGAATGAATGAATTCTTTGCTTTGGTCTTTACTGAGGAAGATGTAGGGATGTTACCCATGACTGAAGTGGAATTTAATGGTGTGGAAGAATTGAAGGAAATATTGATACATCGGGAAGATGTATTACAACTATCTGATAAGCTGAAGAGTAGCAAATTACCTGGACCGGGTGATATACATCCAAGGGTGTTGAAAGAACTGAAATATGAGATTGCAGACCTGCTATTAGTAATCTGTGAACTATCATTAAAATCATCTGTAATACCTGAAGATTGGAGGATGGCGAACGTAACATCAATTTTTAAAAAGGGTTCCAGGGGTGATCTGGGAAACTGGGACGTCAGTACTGGGAAAAATGGTAGAAACCATCATAAAGAACAAAATTGCTGAACATGTAGATAGTCATGGCTTAATGGGACCCAGATAAATATCAATTCAGTCACTTTTTTTCGAATGATTACTTCAAGTGTGATGTTATGCAATGCTCGGCTTCTGGATATGTGTGTAGCATCAACTCACAGTATAAGGAGATGATTGGTGATCCTCTGACGAAACAATTTTCAGTGAAATGCATGGGCACCTAAAATAAGGCGTTGGGATCTATGTGAAAGTGTGAGAGTGTAACCCAGCGAAGTGTGAGAAGCGCGAAGCTAAGTATTTTTTTTAAAGTATTTTTTTTGAAGCTATAATCATATGGTATTCTCGCACCGGAAGAAACTTAAAAATTAAAAAAAAAAGGACAAATCTACTTTTTGAAGGTCGTTGATGCTAAGAGGCACAAAATTAGGACTGAAATGTAGTCCATACTAAAGTGCTGCTGTTTGTCTGAGACCTTCTTATTATATAATAGAGTTTGAATGTAACTATATTGAAGGTTCAAGGTTTCTTTTGGTGAATGTTGAGTGAGTTTCTTTTTTCTTAGCATGGCTTAATGGGAGACAGCCAACATGGCTTTAGACAAAGAAGATCTTGTCTAACTAATCTGTTATGTTTTTTTGAAGGTGTGAATAAACAAGTAGACAAAGGTGAGTCTGTTGATATAGTGTATTTGGACTTTCAGAAAGCCTTTGACAAGGTCCCTCATCAGAGACTTTTGGCAAAACTAAAGAGTCATGGTATAGGAGGCAGTGTACTATCGTGGATCAGGAACTGGTTAAAAGATAGAAAGCAGAGGGTAGAGCTAAATGGCCAATTTTCCCAATGGAGAAAGGTGAATAGTGGTATACCCCAGGGATCTGTGCTGGGTCCGCTGCTTTTTGACATATTCATAAATGATCTGGAAAAGGGAATAACGAATGAGGTTATCAAATTTGCAGATGACACTAAACTATTTAAAGTTGTTAAAACCCAAGAGGATTATGGAAAATTGCAAGATTTGAACCTGTGACATTTTGCTCCTGAACACACTGGCTGTGTGCACTGCACCAGCTTGTTGCCACAGAGACAGTGCATTCCCTGGGGATACCATGACTGTTTGTCAGACAGGGCCTATATGTTGCAGTGCATGGCACCCACCTACACAGGGCTAGGCCACGGTCTGCTCTCAGCAGCTGCCACTGCCCCCTCCACCACCAGTACCCCTCTGCCACCCTGCTGACATGCCCGTATGCTGGTGGTGCTGGTGGAGCGCATTCTCAGGCCATCCATTGTGCGGGTAGGCGGCTGCCTATGGTGCAGGTTCTGGGGTAGGGGTGCCTGCATAGATGTCCACGCTTCCCCACAGCACCTCCTGCCAATATTCTGTGCCCTTGGGGATACTACAGTGCCAGGCCCCACAGTACCTGCTGGGTACTATCCCCTGTGACACTGTGGGAAGCACACTAGTGCCCATGCTGGGCCCTCATCAGTTGCTGTCTGGCTGCTCTACTGTTTCAGCATTCCTATGGGCCACCTAGGCATCACCCTAGTCCACACTGTGGCCCAGCTGCAGCACAGCATGTGCCATCTGTAGCCCTCTGTGTCCTCTTTCCCAGCATCTGTCCAGTTGCCAATTCTGACATGCCCGCCCTGCTGTTGTGGAACAGGTGCATGCCATAGGAAACCTGTCCAATGGAGAGGGAAACCCTGATCAGCGCTATTTCACTATAGGATCATTCACCTTGTATGGGGACGGAGCGTAGACCCTTCCAAAATTCATATAATTTTTTTGGAGCTTTCTTGGGAGTGTTTTTTGACATTTCCCATTAATATCACTATTTCCCAGCTTGGTTATGTTTTTTTATATTTTGTTGGGTTCATTTTCAATGTTTATTTGCACTTTTGTTCCGTGCACATGTATCACACTTATCACTTTTCTGTAGGTTTCCCTGATTTTGCTGTACATTGCTGACAGAAATGGTTTCTCTTCCCTTTAAATCAGCTCTAACGCCAGGGTTTCACTGGCGTTAGTTTTCAGCCTCGGATTTCACAGCGTTAGTGTGCAGAGAGCCTCTCCCCTCCCACTCTCTGCCCATTGACCCTTTCTCTCCACCCCTGGGGAGCCTTCCTCCGCCCTCCGGGAGCCTTTCCCGGCCTTCAGCGCTCGTTTGCGCCGCTCCGCACGTTATCGCGCGATAAGGTACCTGTGCGCCTGAAAAAGCGCCATTATCATGCGATAAGGTACCTTTTCGCGTGATAACGTCACAGAGCACACATTAAGACGGTTTAGTAAACATACCCCATAATTTACTACATATTAAGATCACTGATGTCACTACATACTAATTGTATATAGTTTACCTTGTATATAAGTTAGCATGAAACAATCTCCTGCATGCCACCCTCACCTATTGTTCTATGTAAAACTCTCAAGTTGTGCTGTAAACGACTTAGATTTTAGGATAAAGCAGTATATAAATCCTGTTAAATAAATAAAAATAAAACATAAATATAACTGGAAGGCTTGTTTGCAGACTTGTTAGTTGGATTTGGTCCTGGAGTGTGGGATGATTAGAGTGTTCATTGTGAGGTACATCTGGACCTGCTTGGTTGGGGGGGGGGGGGGTGGAAATGTGGAAATGTGTGGAGGGTTGGCATGGATGACTTTGTGATTCAGGAGTAATGTCTTGTACTTTATCCAATTCAGTAGTGGTAAGCAGTGGAGTTTCACGAGTATAGGATGATATATTCTTACCTAGCTGCTGCTTGGAGTATTTGAGCTGTTGTATGAAGAGCTGTTCATAACGGGGAAGTGTGGATTGTGGAAGTCCCCGATAGATGATGTTGTAATAGTCAATGTGTGGCAGTACTGTTGCTTGGAGAGCAGAACAGAAGTCAGATGGTTCAAACAGTGGTCGGAGACGCTGGAGGGTCTTTGCTTTGTAGTACATTGTTCTCGTAGTCCTGTTGAAGTGGGCTTTGAAGGTGAGCTGTTGATTGAGGTTGATTCTTAGCTATGTGACTTCTGATTGTGTTTTGATTGGAGTGTTGTTCAGGGTTATGGTGGGTGGGGGAGTGAAGGTGTCATCTCTGGATACAAAGAGGGCTTCTATTTTCTTGTAGTTGATTTTAAGGATATTGTCTTTTAACCAGTTGGATACATCTGTGAAGCATTTCCGATGAGTAGAGAATGAAGGCTGCTTTGTGTTGAATATGCCATAGATAATAGAAACATAGAAAAATGATGACAGAAAAAGACCACATGACCTATCTAGTCTGTCCTTCCAAAGAAACAACTACAACAGCCCCCTTTTTTTCCTTTGGAGATCCTCTGTGTTTGTCCCATGCTTTTTTGAATTCAGATACTGTCCTCATCTCTACCACCTCCACTGGGAGACTATTCCACGGATCCACTACTCTTTCCTTAAAGAAATATTTCTGCATATCACTCCTGAATCTATCACCCTTCACCCTCATCCCATGTCCCCTCATAGCAGTACTTGCTTTCAATCGAAAGAGGCTCTCCCCCTGTGCATTTATGCCATGGAGGTATTTAAACATCTCAATCATATCACGTCTATCACGTCATTCCTCTAATGTGTACATATTAAGATCCTTAAGTCTGTCCACATATGCTTTATAATGAAGACCACCAACCATATTAGTAGCCAACCTCTGTACTGACTCCATCCTGTTTACATCCTTTTGAAGGTGCAGTCTCCAGAATTGCACACAATATTCCAAATGAGATTGCACCAAAGACTTATACAGAGGCACCATCAACTTCTTTTTTCTGCTAGCCATTCCTCTCTGTATGCACCCAAGCATCCTTCTAGCTTTTGATGTCACCTTTTATACCTGTTTAGCCACTTTAAGATCTTCAGACGCAACCATGCCTAGGTTCCGCTGTTCTTTAGTGGACAAACGTTGTTCACCCCCTATACTATATTGCTCCCTTGGATTGCTGCAGCCCAAATGCTTGACCTTGCTTTTTTTAACATTAAATCCCAGCTACCAAATTCTAGACCATTCTTCAAACTTAGCTAGATCCCTCTTCATGTTATCAACACCTTCCTGGCTGTCTACTCTATTGCAGATGTTGGTATCATCCACAAAGAAGCAAACCTTACCCAACAGCCCTTCTGCTATATCACTAATAAAGATGTAAAAAAGAATCAGACCAATGACAGATCCCTGGGGCACACCACTGGTAACTTCCCTCTCCTCAGAGTGAGCTCCATTTACCTGTACCCTTTGTCGCCTCCCACTCAACCAATTTCTAACCCAAACAGTAACTTTAGGGTCCATCCCTAGGGTGCTCAGTTTGTTTATAAGTCATCTGTGAGGAACGGTCTCAAAGGCTTTACTGAAATCTAAATACACCACATCTAGGGCTCTCCCTCGGTCCAACTCCCTGGTCACCCAGTCAAAGAAATCAATCAGATTTGTCTGCCAAGACCTGCCTCTGGTGAATACATGCTGCCTCGGATCCTGTAATCCGCTGGACTCCAGAAACCTCACTATTTTCTCTTTCAGCAGCATTTCCATTTACTCACCAACAAAGTTAAACTAACTGGCCTGTAGTTTTCAACCACATGCTTACTTCCACTTTTGTGTAAAGGCACCACATGAGCCTCTCTCCAGTCCTTTGGCACTACTCCTGACTCCAACAAGGCATTGAAATGATCAGTCAGTGGAGCTGCTAGAACGTCCCCAAGTTCCCTCAGTATTCTAGGGTGTCTCTCATCTGGTCCCATTGCTTTGTCTACTTTAAGTTTAGCTAGTTTCTCACGAATACAGTTTTCTAAAAATTGTTCAAGATGCCCCTTGCTTCTGTTCCTGTTTGTGGGTGTTTTCTGAGGTCCTGTTCCTGGTTCTTCATCTGTGAACACAGAACAGAAATATTTGTTAAGCACTTCCACTTTATCTTCATCAGCTTCTACATATTCCTCACCTTCACCCTTGAGTCTGACAATACCACTTTTGCCCGTCCTCTTCTCACTAACATATCTGAACAATGTCTTATCCCCCCATTTTATTGCATTGGCTATTTCCTCCTCTTTTTGAATCTTTGCTTTCCTGACTACTTTGCTAGCTTCTCTAAGGGATATGTTCACTAAACTGAGGTAATCGCGAACAACGTGCGTAATGTAACATTAACGATCGTTTGCACGTCCTAACGCCCGTTATGACGTGCGAACGATCGTTAACGTTACATTACGTGCGTTAACCGTAGTTAACGATCGTAAACTCCCGCGGCGTGGTAAAACACCGCAGAAGGTGGAGAGAGGGCGGAGAGAAGGGGTCAGTGGGCGGAGAGTGGGCGGGGAGAGGCTCCCCTCACACTAACATGCTGATTTTCAGAGCTGAATTCCAACGCGAATGAAAACCTGCCGTTAAATGCAAATGACAAGGGAGAGAAACCATTTCAGTGTCAGCAATGTACAGCCCAGGCAGGGAAACCAAAACAAAGTGATAAGTGTGATATATGTGCACAGAACAAAAGGGCACAGAAACACTGAAAATGACCCCAACAAACTGGAAAAAAACAATAACCAAGCTGGCCAATAGTGGTATCAATGAGAAACATCAACCCCTCCCCCCCCCCCGAGTAAGCTCCATAGAACAGATATAAATTGTGGAAGGGTCTATACTCCGTCCCCATACAAGGTGAATGAGCCCACAGTGAAATAGCGCTGCTCAGGGTTTTCCCCACAATTGGACAGGGTTCCTGTGGCATGCACATGTCCCACAACATCAGGGCGGGCATGTCGGAACGGCAACTGGACAGATGCCGGAGAAGGGGATACAGAGGGCCGCAGGCTGGGCCACAGTGCGGATAGGGTGATGCCTAGGTGGCCCATACGAATGCTGAAACAGCGGAGCAGCCAGACAGCAACTGCTGAAGGCCCAACATGGGCACGACTGTGTTTCCCAAAGTGTCACAGGGGATAGTACCCAACAGCTAACCCCAAAGGCACGGAACATTGTCAGGCAGGGCTGGGGGGGGGGGAGCGTGGACGTCTATGCAGGCACCCCTACCCCAGAACCCGCACCATAGGCAGCCGCCTACCTGCACACTGGATAGCCTGAGACTGCGCACCACCAGCTCCACCAGCAGAAGGGCATGTCAGCATGGTAGCTGAGGGATACTGGTGGTGGAGAGGGCAGTGGCAGCTGCCCAGAGCAGACCGTGGCCTAGCCCTGTGTAGGTGGATGCCATGCACTGCAACAGACAGGCCCTGTCTGACCAACAGTCATGGTATCACCAGGGAATGCACCATCTCCGTGATAACATGGTGGTGCAAGGCACAAAACCAGTGCATTCAGAAGTAGAAGGTCACAGGTTCAAGTCCCAGCTGTGGTTTCTGCCAAACCAGTCCTCATATTTTACCCACTATGATAACGTGCTAATACAGACAGAACCGTTCTTGCAGATGACGTAAACATGCCCAAAACACCTACATTTTACCCTACAGAGCACAGACACCATAAACATGCACATTACCTAGATCAGAGCCTCCCAAATGCAGTCCTGGAGGGCCAAACACCATTCCGGTTCCATGCTGCCTCTGATAAAGATGCCTGTGCTGCATTTATATGTGCCACCCATGGTATGCAGATGTATCTCATGCATATTCATGAGGGACAGCATGAAAACCCGAACAGTGTTTTGCACCGCAGGACTGGAGTTGGGAACCTCTGCCGTAAAGCAGCAGCCAACAGGGGCAGACACACCCGCACCCACAGGTCCCATTATCCAAAGCCTCCTGGAGAGGCAGGGCTTTGGGCTCTGCGTGCATCTCCCAATACTAGCACTTGCATACCTTAGTAATGCCACCCTAAACCGGGGAATATGGTACACATCTATCAAAAGGTTGCTATGATTACTGGCAGATAGCAATTCCTAGGTTAAGTACAATTTCTGAGTGAGCTGCATCCTAGCAACCTTTCTGATGTCTGTGGAGTGTGCTACAGGTCTTGTGTCTGACAGTGTTTACCAATCTGGGGAGTGACTCCTTCAGTATTGCGTACCATAGCCATGCCTGCACTGTGCCCAGGACTGGTGTGGTGGCCTGGGCTGCCCAACACCTCTATAGTTGCACAATGCTGGCATAGGTGTGGGGAGTGTGTGTCTGTCTATCCAGTGTGTGGTGGCTGCCAACACCCTCCACAGCCCTTACTGCTAGCACCGTTGCCAGTATTGGCCTGACAATGTGCATAATGAGGAGAAAGGTACCGTGGGAATAGCCTGGATAGGGTGGCCTTACCTGGATGCATCTGCACACGGCATAGGGCAATGGCCGGACATTGTAGTGCCCAGTACCACCTGCACGGACAGGGTGACCATAGCATGTCCTGCTGGGAGGTCACTCTCACCCTGACTGAGCAGTGACCATGGCATGGCTAGGTTCCCCATAGTGCTATATAGTATCTCTTTTATGTGATATTTATGGGTTTTCTTTTGGGGCTCAATCACTGACTTATCTGCTTGGTGTGTATGCTGATATCCCCGTTCTGGGTACATGCATCTCCTCCAGGACCATGCACTATGGACTAGCTGGCGGACTGTCTGCAGCTAGTATGTGTCTTGCTGGAACACTGTGCAGGGTGCAGCGGCTGGAGGCTTGCTGCTGGAGAATGTCAGATAATGGTGGGGGGCAGCTGAGCATTTCCAGACCTGCTGTCTGTCTGCTATTGGATATGGATGTGTACTGCTCTGCATTACCTGCCCTGTAGGGTGTTTGATCCCTAGCAGGACTGGGGTGATGGTCCCTTCTACTGCCACCATTGCAGGGGGGTAGAAAGTGGATCTGTGGGCGGGAGATCCTGTCCCCCACCCTGAGCCCCAGAGGGTGCGTTGGGTGGTGGTATGTAATCTCCCTGGTAACCACAGCAGAAGGTGGGTGTGGTGCCGTGCAGTTCTCCTGTAGCCAGCCAGGTGTTTATTAGCAGCTCTAGCCCACTGGTTACTTCACTGCCCATGGAGCCAGAGGTCATGGGTTCACAACCCACAGTGGGGTTCATCGATAGGGCTGTCTTAGGTATTGTCTATTTTTATTGTATATTAGTGCTGCCAGCAGAACCACCCTCATGGTACTGTCACCTTAGGGTGGCTCATAAGGCGCCCTATAGGGCGCCTTATACGGCGCCCTATCAAGCGTCTTATAAGGTGCCTTATATGCTGTTCTATAGGGGACATTATAGGGTGCCTTGGCAGACAGCACACTTTATAGTGTGCCCTATGGAGTGCCTTCTAGGGTGCCTTATGTGGCACCTTAGGTTACGCCACTGTGAGGGTGTGTTTGCTGGCAGCACTATTACAGTACAACTAAACTTCCTCACAGCCCAATACTTAACCCTTTCCAGGCCAAGCCCAAAACTTTCGGGATCCAAACTTCTGCCTAAATATTCCTATCAAATGGTATATAATACATGACCATGGCAGAGGGAACGTCACTATTGGGACATATTGAATAAGACGGGTACAATTTTCCTGACATATGCAAACATTAACCCGGCTGCAGACTGTGGATTAAAATATTATAGTAGGCTTTCAAAGGGTTACACATGATGCCTCAGCCAGCCTTATTCATTAGGCACACTGGGGGATCGAACCCATGACCTTTGTACCATCGGTCTGTGTAGTAACCATTGTGCTACAGCTCTGTTTCTGTATTTGGTT